>JACEFZ010020862.1:0-72205 GCA_014155875.1 Cepaea nemoralis | reverse complement strand
TGACGGAAAGAGAGTTAATATTCTGACTGACGTTTCATAAAACATGTTTAGTATTCTTGACAGGGACATGTCGAAGCAGGAATGCCTAATACGGAGACATGAGGAAAGTGAGGTCCGTTGTCAGTTATAACTGGCGTGAGTTGCTGTTCTGAAAGAATCCCGATAAATAGGAAGAGGAGTGAAAGATACGGAGGTAAACAAGATGAGGTAAATGAATGTTAGAAAAGGTGTTCCGATAAGAGTGACTGGTTTAACTGTCGTCACGATGTGAAAAGGATAGGAGAGACTTGAGGTAATGGTGGTGAGATATAGAAAGTACTGATGCAGGAGAATGAAATATTAATTGCGTCGGACAGACGAGAAACTTAAAAGTTGAATTAGTTATCAGGACAGGAAGTAGATGTATTGGTGAGAGGTCTATAGTAAATAGACAAAGTTTTGTTGGACGTAGGAGGGTGGAGATACCGTAGATAACGGTAATAATGATTAAAAAGTTATAGTGATGTTTGGTACAAAGCCAAGAGAAACAATTGGTGTGCCGAGCCACAGGTTAATTAGTAGATAGATGACGGCTGGTATATTGAGATGACATGGAGATAATCGCCACGTTGGTAATAGATAAAGTGAATTGACCTGTAGTTTATAGTGCTTATTTAAGATGATATTCCGAAGGTTATGATGTGTTAAGAGTTAAGCTAGTAAAAGATAGAAAAGTGTGAGGGGAGATAATCAATGTTTGACATCCAGAAAAAGGAACGGTCAGTTGTTGAGTAGTGATTTTGTGATTTTGGTTGAGGGGAACAAGTATTGTTCCGCGTTAGGATGGTCTGTAGATAACAGATATATATATATATATATATATATGTATATGGATATACGTATTTTGGCATTAATGCTTGGCATTGAGTTGTTTTGTTTTATAACAAAATAGATATGAATTGTAGGAATAAATATGTGTTACAGTGATTCATATAGAAGGCCAATGTGGATGGGCCACTGTACGTAGTAATTTTAAGGAAGTTATAATTGTTTTGAAAACAGGTGTTTTGTTGAGTCTAAGTTTTATGAGTCATGAGTCATATATAATATGTTTTTTTGCTTGATTTGGTTTTGTAAAATGTTATTTGATTAATTGATTTAGAATAGGGTTATTGTGTTCCTAGAGTTTTGGGTAAAAACTATTGGTCCGTAAAAGAGACCAATAGTGATAAGTAGTAATAGAATGTTTTATTCTGATTTGATAAAATGCATGTTATGTCATTTTAAAATGTGTTTTTCTTTGGATAATTTGGGGGAATGACGTCTTGTTTTGATTTTATTTCGTTTAAATGAGTGGTTTTGTATATTAAGTTACATTGTTAATGAATAGGTTATAAATTTAGTTAAGTAAGTTTAATTTTCAAATACATGGGGCTTTAATTAGGACCCTTCGTTCAGAAAAGAGTTAATAAAAGCTACTGAGAGCTAATAGAGAGACACATTCTCTTTGTGAAGAATAAGTTATGGGTATTATATTGCTGTAGTAATCAGCGTAATGAGGTTGATATGGTTATGAAGTAGTGGAAACATATACCGGGGATGGTTATGGGAAAGTTTAGAGTTACACTAAAGTCAGCATTGATTGGGAATATATGGGTTGGAAGCCATATGGGAGAAGAAAAGATTAATGAATATAACAGTGGGGTAAATGTGAGAAAAGTTTTGGGAACATAGTTTCCATGGGGTCAGAAGAGCCATGATATACACGAGATGGCTGGGTTATAGAAGAATAAGAAGATTACCCCAGACAAAGAATAAACATGAATTGGATCCATGTTTGATTAGACACTGTAGATAACAGTACAATAGTAAAGGGCTGTTAATGAGAAATGAACATAGCGGAAACATAATGACATGGGATTTTTGAGAGTCCGTGATATATGGACTGAAAGTTAGTTGCAAGCAATCACACACACGAGTTCAGGGGTAGTATATGGTTGCTGTTGATAACGGCATAAATTGACAGCTGGAGGTTTTAGTAGATATGCCCATAAGAAATGGACATTAAGAGAGAATTTTTGACTAAGGTATATTATGTGAGGTGATGTGTATTGGAACAGGTTTTTAATTGTGTCCTCGGGATGTGTTTTGTGGTTAACATTACAATGTGAGGTTGAGATAAGGTTCAGAGCTATAAAATTAGTAGTGTCTGTAATATATAGACATTTGGTTGGTATTTGATGCTGTAGATAGCAGCGTAAAAGGTTACCATAATGAGTGGTACTATAGGAGATATAATTGTTTTAGACTTTATTACATAAAGTCTCAAATGACATAGGGGGGTAAAGGGGTGTGTGATTTAGCTGAATGTGGTCTTTGGGTGAAAGAGTTCTACTGCTTCTTTAAATTCCGGTGGCCACCGATTCTTTGTCTTTCTATCGTGTGAGAGTGATTTCAGGTTGATTAAAAGTGGAGAATTAGTGGGGTTGGTGATGAAAATAGCGAGTTGGTATCAGATGAGTACAGCGTTTGAAATTGTAAGCGGATTGCTTATGAAGAGAAGAAGAAGTATTTAAGAAGATGTGTTATGATGTATTGTATAAAGTTGAGGTTTAAATGTTATTAAGGATATGTAAATATGTTATGTTTTTGAAGGGCCAGAAACGAAGAAGAAGTGGGTTGATATATAGCACGGGAAAGAGTTAAAAAAAAATAGAATAGTTACTTAAGTTGGAGTTGGTTTGGGGAAGATTAGAGGAACTGTGAGAGGTAAGGAAAAAGGTAATAGAGTGAAGGGATTAGGAGTAAAGATTTTTTCATTTATAGGAAAACGTCTTTAGAAAACATAGGGAGGTGTAACAGTAGTGGAGTATTAGTATCTAGTGGGAAAAGCTACAGCACGATTGAGCATCGGGAGAGGAAGCGAGGAGAGATGCTCAAGTCGTGACGTAGTGGGTTGTCAGGGGGCAGTCAACATCCCGGCTTAGAACTGGAAGGAAGCCATGTTGTCACCATCAAGAAAATAAACAGTCTTTGTATTAAAACCAAGTGTTTGTTGGTCCTTTACACTGGTACAATAGTTGCTCAATAAAGTCAGCGCCCTACCACCCATGTACTCTGTTATTCAGCCGCACATATGCCTGTCGCAGTATATCCCGCTCGCTGGCAGTAATGAAGATGGAAGCATGACATTTTCACACTTTAAATACGGCATGTGCCAAGTACCGTTCGGTAGACTTTCTCAGTACGATGCAAGTCTTCGAAATGCAGCCCCTTACATGTTTTTTTTTTCTCTCTTTAAAAATGCCGCCCCTTTATGAAGCCCCATTACGGTGCAGCCTGATGCAGCCACCTCTCTGTATCATAGCACGGTACGGCCCTGCATGTGCCGAGTGTATGCACAAAATTGCAATTGCAATCCACCCATCTAAATAATATGGCTGCCCTAAACCGTTGAAATGGAAAGTTGAGCAACTTGCAGCAAATGCAGCGAATTGTGAGGGAATTCCTCGTTGCAAAGAAGAAAACTATTGTGTACACAAACACAAACACACACACCATAGACACACACACACACAGACACGCAAAACACACACACACAGGCGCGCGCGCACACACACACACACACACACACACACACGAGTCTATGTGATGTGTATAGAAGTTTTCAAGACATAGTATTACTATCAATAACACAAATGGGAATTAAGAAACTAAAAAGATAGTGCAATAGCAATATGAAAGCCAAATTTAACGCAGTACAACAAAATCAAAATTAATAACAACCGATAAAACAAATGTGTCAATATGCAAATTTATCAATGGTTAATAATTATAGAAAGTGTGCAGATTTTAATATCTAGGTTTACTGCAACCGAAATTTTAATAAGGAAGTCGCAAACAATAGATTGTACGAATTATTGTCTGGCCTTTTTCGCTTCATCTCATGTAAATACTGCCCAATTCACACAACATAAACTAAAGCATTAAGATATATCCTTCAAATTAAAATATACAACACACATATTCACACAGTAATAAGGCACCAGGGCTGGGTTCTATACAGTATACTGGCCAAGACCTACTAACACGTCCTAGCCGTGCGTCCTGGGCAACAGGTCCCTTTGGGGTCCTGGCTAAAGTCAGTAGGATCGTTGATTCTTCCGAAGTCGGAGAGTGTCTGCCGCACGGCGAGGAATTCCAGTCTGCACACCAATAAGCCAGACATGGGACAACGGATACTCACGCAAACCTCAGGTCCTGTATGACATCACACTGATGTTGGACAACAGGATGTCTTCATCCAGCATACAGGACTTCGCGCCGGAGTTCACAGCCAGCGAACACAAGCAAGCACACAGTAATTTTAAGTCTCCGGCTTTATTTCATACTGACTATTTTTATTTTATTTTATTTTTTTTTATTATTATTTTTTTTTTTTTTGGGGGGGGGGGGGGGGGGGGGGGGTGCATTTTCTTTAAATGTCAGGAAATTTACCGTGCAATCATTTGTTTGTGTCTTCGTTTTTCAAATTTACTGCGGGAAAACATTGTTTTGAATAACAAAAAATAACAAAAAAGCAACGATTGCACTGCAAAAATTAGAGTAATTTAAATCTGTATTTATTGGAACAGACGGAGCAACAAACGCCAGAATACTGAGGGCGTACGTCTTTCCTATGGCAACTTACGGGTATGGAACCTGGACATTTAACAAATCAGATGAAAAGCACTTATCCGCCTTTAAGTATAAGTGTTAAACTATTTGATTGGGGGGAGGGGGGAAGAGAACCAGAGATCTAGCCAAAAAGAATTCAATATTGGAGACGACTGGTTATTAAGACAAATACAATTGAGAATTATGAAATATTTTGGGCATCTGAAAAAATGCATTAATTTTGGGAAGAAAAAAAATGGTGGTGGTAAGCATGACGGGGAAGCATAAAAGAGAAGGACCATTAAATAGGATTCAAGGTGTGATAGTTAATGTACACGTGACAGCAACAAAGGCAGAAAATCTAGCTTATAGCAGAGAGAAATTTCTAAAGACTGTTGTGGGGAGAAAGTTCTGCAAAGGACAAATCACTGTATAACTTGGCAGTTGAAAATCGAAACAGAGTAGCATAACGGCCCTGCCCAGGCAAAATTTCGAGTTAAAAATCTACCTAACATATTTCAGGATCCTCGCCGGTGCTACAGAGTTTCGTGCACTGAGCTGAGATTCTCCGGACTCAGGTTTGAGTTGGGAGTAGAGCGGAGCACTTATGGGTTACACCCGTGTGCCGTGATGTTGATCCGTCGATTAAACTGTATAATGGTAATTACCGAACAAATATAGTTCCCATTTTATTAGCGTTTATCAATAGTTTATTTTTTCAAGTGGTTTACTATTGTGTCCGAGGTGTTTTCGCTAGACCCAAGTAAGTGAGCGATTGCATTGCTATGGAGTACAGGTCTTCGTCATAGTGATTATTCTCCTTATGGTGAATCTAAACTTCAAAATATATAAAACAGCAAATTCACATTTGAAAAATAAATTGTTCAAAAGTCACGAAAGGTAAACTCTTTGTGCATTGAAGGTAAAAACTAATGAAGCTTATATAGCAACACAATGAATTACTAACATTAATACCGATAATTAACACGCGATAATTAGGCGATGCACCAGAACTTTCACATACTCTATATAATGCATCGACAGACTGTGGTCTGCAGAATAAACCCTGAAACGAATGGTGAAACGACCACTGCTATTGATCCACTTCTTCTGCTTCCTCTGCTTTTTATCTCCCTATTGATCCACTTGTGGGGGTAAAGTGGCTGGCTTCCGTCAAACATTAAAAGTGCTTAAAAACAACTCGGAAACACGGTATGACAGAACTGACAAAGCTCAATCAAACTTGAATCAGATAAATCCATAAATTATACATTCAAGATTTCTATGTGTGGGTCTAAGTTCGTGCTCAAGCACGCGCGCGCGCGCGCGTGTGTGTGTGTGTGAGAGAGAGAGAGAGAGAGAGAGAGAGAGAGAGAGAGAGAGAGAGAGAGAGTATGTGTGTATGAACGTGTGTGTAGTTTGTATATGAGAATGGCGGCAACATATGGCTAACAAAAAATATGAAAAGAAAAATTATATACATATGTTTTTATTAGAAGCACTGATGATAGTTATATATTTATTATCCCTAATAAATGTTCTCCATAATTTCATTGACTGCTATAGTCAGTATAGTATTCTAGGCATTGGTAAAAAATAATGTGACTGCCATTGCATTCCTTCTTGACAGTGACCAGTGACCATAGTCATTGTGGCTATGAAGTGATCCTCTGCCTACAGTTGCAAACCTGAGACCACAACCAACAACTATCTTTCGGCTGTATCTGGATAATGTTAGAGAGGGGTTTCGAAAGATTGTTATGTTGCTACTTACCAAAATCAACACCTGCGAGATGAGATGCTTGAGGAGAGCTGCCAACTTAACTATCGGAGACTGAATAAAACATGATGTTGTCAGACAGACAGTGGGATCAACACGTTGTGCCACATATACTGAAAGGCACAAGATCAAATGGTTTAGCCATCTCGTTAGTGTGCAACACCATCAACTACCGGCACAATCCCTAATCAAAGACGATCTGCTACAAGAGCAAGAGGACGCCCGAGAAGAAAATGGATTGACGACATCAAAGAGAGTGTACAATCTCACAGAGTGACACTATCCATTGCCGTCTATCGGGTGCTGGAAAATCAACTGTTCCTCCCCATGACGCTTGATGGCAAAAGTGGAAGATGATAGTGTATCGAGGCAACGTTCCACACAGGACAAAGCACTGGTTGATGGGTGATATAATAAATTACAATAATGGATGCGATCATGTGTTTACAGAGGTTTCTGAAGAAAGGCTTCATGTAAGCTGCAAACAAGATGGTGATTCAAAACAATGTATGCCTTTCGTGAATTTAAAAAGAGAAGTCACAAACGATATGTCGCACACATTTTTCCCTGGCATATTTCGGTGCATCTAGTCAGTTGCATACTGCAATAAAACGTATATGAAGTTATGTAACATATGAAGAACAAATGCTTCACATTCAAACAATATTAGTGACTATGTGTTTTAAGTATTTCAGCCAAAGTCTAATTAATTTATTTACTTCGTATGTTATATAACTCTGCAGTATGCACTTGACGAGTTGTGGCGAAATTATGCCAGGCATTATGCCAAGTATTTCAGGATCCTCGCCGGTGCTACGGAGTTCGTGCACTGAGCTAAGTTTCTCCAGACTCAGGTTTGAGTTAGGAGGAGAACGGAGCACTTATGGGTTACGCCCGTGCGCCATGATGTTGATCAATCGACTAAACTAAACTAAACTAAATTATGCCGGCAATATACATCGCGCAACCTACTGTGTGTGGTTTCTGTATTTAAAGATGGTGTTTGTTGCCTTTAGTATTCAGCTAGCTTGAGGGATCTGCCTCTTGCTATTTCCTATGTATCTAACTTAACAATGCTTTATGTGGCATGCTGTTTGGGGGCGGTCTTGTTAGGTGACCGAACCATTTATCTCGCAATCTTTAGACAAAACCGTCTGCTGACATTTTGCTCATTTGTTTCCAGGTGGCATCATCTCTGTTGTTGTTTGTTCATGTCACATTAAACGTTCTTCGCAAGCAAATTGCCTGCTTGCAAGTTCCAAATGCAGACTGTTACAGTGATCACAGATTAATTACTGGCACATTGAGGGTAAAGTTAAAGAAAGTCAAGTATACAGCAGGAAACCCTAAATATGACTTGTGCAAATTGAAAACTGACAAAGAAATACAAGATAATTTTAACATAGAAGTAAAGAACAAATTTGATTTATTGTCTGATCTAGAGATCCTATTTCAAGATGTAGATGATCAATGGGAAATGCTGAAGAATTCAATCAGTTGTGCAGCAGAAAAAACTATTCCAAAAGTAAAGAAAGTGGGCCGTAAGACATGGATGACTGAAGAAATTTTACAACTAATGGAAACAAGAAGACAGAACAAAAATAATCCTGCCAAATATGAAGAAATTCACAGAAAAGTCAGAACCTTATGTAAGGAGTCTAAAGAAACATGGCTTGAGAAAAATTGCAGAGAAATTGAAAAACAACACAACAGTAAAAATGCGAAACTAATGCACAAAAGAATTCAGGAGATTACTAATCAAAGAACACGTACATCAGCAGGCTGCCTAAAGACAAAAGATGGAAGAGTCATAATAGAAAAAGATCAGATTTTACATGTATGGTCAGATTACGTGAAAAACCTTTATGACGATAACAGAGACGAACAATATATTGTTCAAAATAACAATGAAGGGCCAGCAATTTTGAAGATGGAGGTTCAGAATGCTCTTGATCATATGAAATCTGGCAAAACCCCCGGTCCAGACAGCGTCACAACAGAAATGATTAATGCTTTAGAAGAATATGGAATAGATAAAGTTACCAGTCTGCTTAATACAATATATGATACTGGAAATATACCTCATGAGTTATGTAATTCTGTATTTATTGCAATCCCAAAGAAATCAGGAGCCTTGGAATGTGATCAACATCGAACAATTAGTATAATGAGTCACATCACGAAGATTTTGCTACGAATTATCATGCAAAGAGTTAGGAGGAAAATACAACCTGAAATAGGAGAAGAACAATGTGGGTTTGTAGTAGGCAAGGGTACAGTAAATGCTGTGTATATACTGAGAACCGTAATCGAACGTTCTATAGAAGTAAACAAAGATCTACACCTTTGCTTTATTGACTACACAAAGGCTTTTGATAAAGTGAGACATGTCAACATGATAAGGATGCTTGAAGATCTACAAATTGATGGGAAAGACCTTAGACTTGTAAAAAACATATATTGGAAACAACAAGCTGCCATAAGAGTTGATAATGAAGTAAGCCAATATCAGCCTATTAAGAGAGGTGTGAGACAGGGATGTGTAATGTCTCCAGATCTGTTTTCCCTGTACAGTGAAAATATTTTCAGAAATATTGAAAATATGGAAGGAATCAACATTGGGGGACGATGCATCAATAACATTAGATATGCAGATGATACAGTCTTGATTGCAGACAATGAACAGGACCTGCAAAATTTAGTAGATGCGGTTGTTACACACAGTGAACAACAAGGGTTAGAATTAAATTGTAAAAAGACACAGATTATGGTCGTCACTAGGAAGAACGAAATACCACAGTGTAATATACAAGTAAATGGAAATATTCTTCAACAAGTGAATAGGTACAATTATCTCGGAACAGTAATAACATCTGATGGGAGATGCCTTGAAGAGATTAGAACAAGAATCGCCATGGCAAAAGTAGCCTTTAGCAAGATGAAAAACATACTGACCAATAAAAAGATGTCAATTGAAACGAGAAAAAGAGTGTTGAGATGCTACATAGAACCTGTACTTTTATATGGATGTGAAGCTTGGACAATGAGCAGCCAGGCTGAAAAACATCTGATGGCTGTAGAAATGTGGTTTCTGAGGAAAATGCAAAGAATACCATGGACAGCCAGAAAGACCAATGAACAAGTCCTTCAAGAAACAAATGAAGATCGTAAACTGATCAGAGACATTAGACGTAGACAGTCACAATTTTTTGGGCATGTTATGAGAAGAAATGATTTGGAGAACTTGGTGACAACTGGTAAGATCGAGGGGAACAGACCAAGGGGAAGACCTAGAAACAAGTATCTGGATGGCTTGGCCTTGTGGCATGGTCGAGACAGAAACACGGAACTGATCCACGACTCTGTTGATCGAGTGAGATGGCAGAACATGACCGCCCACGCTTACCGGCATGGCACATGATGGATGGATGGAAGCAAGTACTATGTTGTTACAATTCCTTTTGTATCTCTTGTGAGATCTTATCTGTACTATCGTTGTCGATGGTGGCACTGGTAGCAGTGGTCGCTTCATGTTGGCGAGACGACAATGATGTCAATATAATTATAAACCAGCAAGAAAATCATAATAACGCGCTCTGGCTGCTACTATAGGACTGACAAATACGTCTATTAAAGGCATTGTGAATGGTGAAACACGATTTAGAAGAACAAAAAACACAGAAATACAGAAAATCTGGAGCAGATAACACAGATAAAATTGAATTAAATTCTATTAAAGATACTAAACATATGCACAGGCAAATCAATGAGCCCACGGGAAGAAAAATAAGAATAAATACATGCAAGGTGTGGAATGCGCCTGGCCCTGCAGCCAGCAGGGTTAGGATCGGCCAGCCTCTCCCAGGATGGGTGAAGAGCGAAAATTAGTAGCCTGCCGATGACCCGCAGACTACACAAGTCAACCCCCACCTCCGCGTGGTGCAGACCGGGCAACCATGACCGCGAGGTCATGGGCTAACGGGGCTATGGCTCGCCATAGGGGATGGACTCCCTGTGGTCAGATTAGTGTCCTAAACCTGCGACTGGCCTAGCAAGCCGGCAGGGGATCTTCATACTGCTCGTAGAAAAACTAAGAAGTATAAACGGACTGACCCAAACGGATATCGACCCGGCAATGTTAATGGACCACGAGATAGATCAGCGACTCAAAAAATAGGCACAATGAATGTCTGTGGTTTCAATAGTAAAGAAGAAGAGCTTATAGAAACAATGGAAGAGAGGAAAATTGGACTGATGGGAATAGCGGACACCAGAACAAAGGGGAAAGGATGCAAGGAGCTCCACCGCAGTTACACGTTTGTTTACTCTGGAGTAGAACAGCAAGAAAGGGCAAGGCACGGTGTTGGAATAGTCACGAACCACGGCTTGTAAGAGGAATACTAGAAATAAAATATATATCAGAAAGAATCATAACAGTGAGAATAAAAGAACAAACAATTACAACATATGTACAAATATACGCACCATGTAATGCAAACAATAATGAGGACTTCTACGAAGACATACACGTGCTAAATAAAATAGATAAGCAGGACAACATCATAGTTATGGGAGACTTCAATGCAAGACTAGGACATAACAGAGTGGGCATAGAAAAACATCTGGGAGCATTTGGAGACAAGCAAAATGAAAGGAATGATAACGGAAGTAGACTATTGGAGCTTTGCAGCCAACACGACCTCTATATAACAAACACGTTCTATAAACATAAGGATTCACAAGTATACACCTGGTATAAATGGAACGATCTAGATACTAAAAGCCAAATTGATTTTATATTAACAAGAAACTACAGAAAGAGAAATATATTAGATGCAAGGGCAGTGCCCAATTTCAGTATAAACACAGATCATAAAGCAGTCGTTGCTACAATAAGAACAATCAGAAGAAGAAAACAAAGAGCAGGAAAATACATGCCATGCGAATCAGTAAACTTAAAAAACCTTAAAGACGAGGCAGTAAGAGAAAATTATGAGAAAGAACTAACTGAACTCTTTGAAAAATTACCTGCAGAAAGAAAAACAGTGGAAGAAGAATGGGAAATGTTCAAATCAAGCATTTTAAATACTGCAAAAATAACATGTGGAACCACGAAAAAACGCAAAATCACGGTTAAAGAAAATAACAAGTTGGTGGAACGCAGAAGTAAAGGAAGCGGTAAAAGACAAAAAGGAAAAATATAAAAAGTGGTTGAAGAGCAAACAGGAATGTGATTACATAGAATATAAAATAGCGAGAAGACATGTGAATAGAATAGTAAAGAGGGAAAAACAAAATGACTGGGAAGAGTATGGAGAAACCCTAAATAAAAGCTACAAGGAGGCAACTAGAAACTTCTACAAAAAGATAGGTGCAATGCGAACCAGAGGAGAACCCTTTGACCCAACTGAAATAATCAACAGCGAAAATGGAGAACCAATAAGTGAACAAAAACAAATCCTAATAAGATGGAAGCAGTATTTCGAAAAACTTTTCAACATCCCATCAGATGTCACAGGAATTCAAGAGACCTATACAAATGTCACCGAAGAACTAGAACCAGACATACTAAAAAAAAGAAATTATAGGATTAGCCCCATTGAACAAATCACCGGGACAGGATGAAATACCAAATGAACTAATTAAAGCAGCAACAGAAGTAGGAACAGATTGGCTACATAGACTATTCAACCATGTTTGGGTAGAACAACAGACGCCACGAGAAACGCCATAATTATCCCAATTTGGAAAAACAAAGGCAGCAAAAGAGACTGCACACAATACAGAGGCATTTCACTGTTGAGTCATACTGAGAAAATATTTTGCAACATTCTAGAAAAAAGATTACGAACTACTTTAGAACCCCAGCTAAGCGAAACACAGCTTGGATTTAGGAAGCATATTGTCAACACTCCAACACCAACTGTAATGCTGTGTTCGGAGGCGGTGGAAAGAACGCAGGCAATGAATTACCTGGGGATACGGTTTGATCGAAGCCTTGCTTATAATGTGCACATAGACCAGGTGATAACAAAGGCCAAGCGGGGTTTGGCAGCGATGCGGGTGATGGCGGCAGCAAACTGTGAGCAGCGCCATCTATGTCTTCTGTACGAGGGGCTGGTCATGTCTGTTTTGGAGTATGCTACCTTCTTGATATTCCAACCATTGAAGAGAGAATACAAGGTTGCAGGGCACGCGCCTACCTCAGAATTAACGCAAACACACAACATCCACTGCATAGTGAAATTAGGAAGGTGAAGGGCAGAAGGTTAAAAAGAGGACGGTCGTGGATGGGTCAAGCCGAAGACATTCTTCAACAGGTGTGTTCACTTGAGGACTTAGAAACTGGCGAGGAGTGGGTGCAAGTGCCAACAGACTTCTGCACATCCTTTTCAGTTTGCATCCAACTAGATAGAAAATGCAGACAAGAAAATCCGGCTGCTGTTGAGGCTGAAGTACAAGCGTTGATCTTCGAGAATTCGCTAGACGGTGACGCGGTCATCAACACAGATGGGTCGGTCGTCCGACATGTGAGAAGCTCATGGGCCTTTACAGCTCGGGCCGGAGGGAGAATTGTGAAGGAGGACTCTGGTGCTTTCACTAAAACCACAAGTAGCCTGACCATGGAAATCATGGCAGTAAGTAAAGCAATAACATGGCTCGAGACACAGACATTCACTAGGGCTTGTTTCCTTAGCGACTCAATGAACATGATCAAGAGGATAGAGGAGGGGTTGATCCGAAGAGAATGGTTGCTGCTTCTGGAGCGGTCTCGGCTGATAAAGATTAGTTTCATCTTCGTGCCAGGGCATGCGGGAGTACAAGGAAATGAGCGGGCTGACAAGCTCGCAGGTGAGGCTACTGTGGAGGGCGGACGCGCCATGGACCAGGCTGACATTCTGAATGCTCTACGAGAAGTAAGACTTTTGCGAGAACCAAGTGATGACTGTGAATCTACAACAATGGCCAGACTGCGAGAGCAGCAAATTAAAAGAGGGGTGGCCAAACAAGAACACTACGCAGGAAGCCAAGGAAGATTGATAAACCAACACAGGACTGGCGTCGTTAGCCGCTACACGTTGCGGGATTTGCTGAGGAGGGGATCCGAGCACTTATGGACTGAATGGTTCGATGTGCAATGAGGATGATCTGTCGACTAACTAACTAACTAACTTGGATTTAGGAAAAACAAAGGATGCACAGATGCCAATTTTGCTCTTAGACAACTTATAGAACAATCAATCGAATTCAATGAAACACTCTACTTAACCTTTGTCGACCAAGAAAAGGCATTCGATAGAGTAGATAGAAACAAGCTGTGGGAAATCCTTAAACAATATGGAGTGAGTACACCTCTAACAAACCAATGTAGAAGTTTATACAACAACAGTGAATGCATAGTAAGAGCAACTGGAGGACACTCAGAACCCTTCACCATAAGATCTGGAGTACGACAAGGTTGTGTCCTGTCCCCTCTCTTGTTCATAACATATATAGACAACATATGCAAAGAAACCAGCCAAGCAGAGACAGCAAGAATACCGCATGACGAGAACACAGAAGAAGAACCATCTGCAAATCTAACCATTAGAGAACTCCTGTTTGCGGATGACCAAGTACTAATAGCAAAATCAGAAGCTGAATTATAAGACCACATGAATAGTCTAAACGAAATGTGTAGGGAACATAACATGACAATTAGCACAAGCAAAACAGAGGTAATGACTAAAGAAGACTAAAGGTAATGACTAAAGAAGAACAAACAACAACAATTCACCTAAACGAACATCCCTTGAAACAAGTAAAGAGTTTCAAGTACCTAGGAAGTATAATATCATCAAATGGCAGATCAGAAGACGAGATCGAAAATAGGTGCAATAAGGCAAATCAACTCATTGGACAAATGGCACCAATACTAAAGAACAAACATGTATCAATAACTACTAAGAAAGCACTTTACAACACAATCTTCCTGCCACCTCTATGCTACCAATGCCAAGCCTGGACAATGACAGAAAAAGAGAAAGGAAAAATCACAACAACAGAAATGAGGTTCCTGAGAAGAATACTCGACGTATCAAGAAGAGATAAGATTAGAAATGAAGAAATCAGGACTAAGGTGGGGGTTAAAGCAGCACTAGAATTTATCAGAAAACAGCAAGTCAAATGGTTTGGCCATGCAAGTAGGTTACCAGTCAACAGCATACCACAACAAGCAATGATGTACAGACCAGATGGAATCAGAGGAAGAGGCCGACCACGTAAACGTTGGACGGAGGGAAAAGCAGAGTCCATGGGAATATCGATATATGAAGCCCATACTCGGGCACTCTCACGAAGTTTATACTTCACCTCGACACCGCAAGGTACAAGAGGAACATGATGAGATGAGATGAGATTAAAATCAAATACGGAAGATATTATTGGAGGAAGATACTATAATGAAGAGATAGAATGAGTATATAAGAGAATTGTGTGATGGAGAACGGGCAGAATTAACAGAAGAAAGTAACTTAGAAGGTCCACCTATTCTAAAAGAAGAAGTCGCTGGCGTTATCAAGCCTTTGAAGAAAGGAAAAAAAACAGCTGGCTAAATGGAATCACACTAGAAGAATTCGAAGTAATGGGAGAATTTGGAGTTGATATATTAAATAAAATCTTGAACTATACCTACAGCAACGGATATCTACCAAGCGATATGCTGACATCTGTATTTATAGCTATACCAAAAAGACCAGGAGCAATTGAATGCGAAGATTTTGGTACGATTAACCTCATAAACCATATCACTAAGCTTCTACTCAGAATTATAATGAGAAGAATAAGAAACAAAATAATTGAAATTGGTGAAAAAACAGTGTGGACCAATGCAATGAATACATTACGGACACTATAAGAAAGATCAATAGAGACACAGAAAGACATATATTTGAAAGACTTATATTTGTGCTTCATAGATTATACTAAAGCATTTGATCAAGTAAAACATTATGAAATGATTAAAATGTTGGAAGATATTAACATTGATGGGAAAGATCTCAGAATAATAAAGAATATTTACTGGAACCAAACAGCAGCAATTAAAATGGAAAATAAATGGTTTCGGATAAAGCAACAGACTACAACAATTGTTGGACATTGTAGTAACAGATAGTGCAAAGAAAGGATTCTCCTTGAATATCAAGAAAACAGTAACAATGGTGATATCCACACACACAAAAATTATGACACCTAAATGTAAAATAGAAATAGAAAGAAACATCTTCACCAAGTGGATAGTTTTAAATATCTAGGGGAGTTTATAATATCACATGGAAGATACAGAACAGGGATTAAGAGCAGAATATGGCAAGCAAAGGCTGCCTTTCAGAAAATGAAGTATATCTGATGCAATAAGTCACTATCATTGAATGTAAGAAAGAGAGTACTGAAGTGATATATAGAACCTGTTTTGCTGTATGGCTGTGAATCTTGGAATGTAAATGAACAAATTAGGAAGAGACTGGAAGTGACAGAAATGTGGTTTCTGAGACGAATGTTGTGAATAACGTGGTCTGCCAAAGTAACTAACATCGACTGCATGAAAGAGACTGATGAAACTAGAACATTATATACAATAATAAGAAAGAGGCAAACAGCTATTTTGGTCATGTGATGAGAAGAGAGGCATTGGAGAACATCATGACAACTGGAAAGATCGAGGGGAAGAGAGGCAGAGGTGGACCAAGAGAAGTGATGCTGGATGGATTGCGACGGTGGCATGGAAGACTATCAACAGCGGATTTGATCCAGAAAACCAAAGACCAAGATCTGTGGAGAGTCATGAACGCCTACGCCATCCGGCATGGCACTTGGTGATAATGAGTCGGGAGATTAGCATCGCCGAATCGCTGCTGGTTCTTAAATCATTCGGTGTGCTGATGGTGAAGTAGGAAGTTCAACCCCTGCATTGGTCAGTTGGACTAAAATGTTGACTTTTCGTCCTTGACTTGGGGATGTAAATTACAAGTACCTCTGAAGGCGGAGTGGGTTCGCCTTATGGCAACGGAAACTGGTATTATGGAAAGCTAATCGACACGCAAATATCAGTTCAGTGCACTGCGTCAAACTCAGAAACGCAACAACGATACGCCAACTCGAGATCGAGATAACTAGTTAACGTGTGATATTTTATAATTGCATGTACATACATCATGCTTTCATCATGACGAGTGTGCAATGTTTCTCATAGAACCCGATAGCAAACTTAGCGCTGTTAATGACATTGACTAATTTAATTATGGTATGTTATTATAAATGTTGAAATGATTAATGTCGCAGCAATCAACGCTTTTTGATTGCAATGTTTGATAATCACGGCATCCATTGTATTATTTCTGATAGTGATCTAGCAAAAGGAAATTATTTTCTTTCCAGTCAGCATGAGTAATAAAATTCATCAATTAGCTTGCTATTGTTATTTTCTCATTTCCCCTATTCCGTCTCCTTTGCTATCTTCTTCTTCTTCTTCTTCTTCTTCTTCTTCTTCTTCTTCTTCTTCTTCTTCTTCTGCTCCTCCTCCTCCTCCTCCTCCTTCTTCTTCTTCTTCTTCTTCTTCTTCTTCTTCTTCTTCTTCTTCTTCTTCTTCTTCTTCTTCTTCTTCTTCTTCTTCTTCTTCTTCTTCTTCTACTTCTTCTTCTACTTCTTCTTCTTCTTCTTCTTCGTCTTCTTCGTACACCTTCAGATGTCAAAATAAATAAATCCACAGAAAGCAGCCGTTTATTTACATCTCTATAAAGTTTGTCCTCAAATGGAGCGGGTGCATATTTTGGACACTCCTGCAACACATGTTAAGCTGTCGTTGCAGCAGTTCCACGGTTGCATACATCAGTATCTCCTATCTTTAGTTGATTAAACATGGGATATTTCAGCCTTCTGTGTTTAATTTTGTCTCCTTTGTGAAGTTTGTAAAGTACACCATCTTTCTGGCGTCCTTTTGGCTCTGATTCCCATTTGGTCATATAACTATATGTTTTGCATATCCTTTACAGGACATCGCTGTCAACATCAGCATCTTTCAGCTGTATGTTGATTTCTTGGCAAGATTACGCTCAGTATTTTTGCCATTGCTTTCTGAGCGGCCGGCTCAGTATCCCGCAAGTCACGAGCGGGGGTCGAACCGCTCCCAGCTCTCGCCCTGCTACGAGACTCTGCGTGATAAACGGGATTACGGAGAAAGTGTTGTAACCCCTCGGCCAGAGAGACCGGCTGGTCATATAACTGCTTCTTATAAATCGGTTGGCCTCATCATCAGTTATCTCTAGATCAGGCTGTGGTAGTCTACCATCTTCCTTTGCCGTTCTTTCAACCTATTATTTCCACGTGTGTTGCAGTATGAGGGATCCACTATATTACAACCCCTTGAATTTCTGACATAGTTCACGGAGTGATGTTCTTTCAGTCTGAAAGTTATGCAGCTGTTCTGCTCTTTATTATTGAAAATGACTTCAAAGAAAGAAATATGTTGCCCTTTCTTTGTCGTTCTCTGTCAACAGCACTTACGCTGCAGCTTAAACGCATCTCTCGGCCTTCCCCTGCCTCTTTGCTTTCCCGTTGTCTCGAAGTACACCCTCTTTGCTATTCTCATTTTTTTTAACTGATTCAGTGCCGAAGGATAATATATCGCCAAATGTGATTAACCATTTGGATCAAAGGGCGTTATATTGCCGTACTAGGATCATCGTGTTATTTGTTTCCTTTCGCGGTACTTTCGCAATTTAATTATCAGTGAATGGAGATTTACACTATAATGCATGGTGTATTTTTAATGACTGCGAGGTGTTGAAAATACTGCCGGTTCAAGTTTTTTATTTACCTACTAGCTGACCCGGCCCGGCTTCGCCCAGTCCTTTTTGGGGAGCATCTCATTTAATTCATATAAGTAGTCATATAAGTTCCCGTTCCCGTTACCGACTGTCTGTCTGTCTGTCTGTCTGTCTGTCTGTCTGTCTGTCTGTCTGTCTGTCTGTCTGTCTGTCTGTCTGACCCGGCCCGTCTTCGCCCAGACCCTGATGGGGAGCATCTCATTTAATTCATATAAGTAGTCATATAAGTTCCCGTTCCGACTATCTATCTGTCTGTCTGTCTGTCTGACCCGGCCTGGCATCGCCCAATACCTGGTGGGGAGCATCTCATTTAATTCATATAAGTAGTCATATAAGTTCCCGTTCCCGACTGTCTGTCTGTCTGTCTGTCTGTCTGTCTGTCTGTCTGTCTGTCTGTCTGTCTGTCTGTCTGTCTGTCTGTCTGTCTGTCTGTCTGTCTGTCTGTCTGACCCGGCCCGGCATTGCCCAGCTCCTGGTGTGGAGCGTCTCATTTAATTCATATAAGTAGTCATATAAGTTCCCGTTCCCGTTACCGACTGTCTGTCTGTCTGTCTGTCTGTCTGTCTGTCTGTCTGTCTGTCTGTCTGTCTGTCTGTCTGTCTGTCTGTCTGTCTGTCTGTCTGTCTGTCTGTCTGTCTGTCTGTCTGTCTGTCTGTCTGTCTGTCTGTCTGTCTGCCTGACCCTGTCCGGCTTCGCCCAGTCCCTGGTGGGGAGCATCTCATTTAATTCATATAAGTAGTCATATAAGTTCTCATTAAATTCATACAACAAAAAAAGTAACTTAAAAGAATGTCCTTCCACACACCATCCATTATTTTTAATGAAAACGCTTGCTAATCACCTGCATGACTACAGTAACTTCTTAAGCAAATAAAGATGAGTTACAATGTTATGCATTGTGCATTATTTTTATGAAAACTTTGAAAATGCCTTACAGTTTGTATCATTATTTATTATAACTCATATGCCGGTACATAACTATGGACACAGAGTTTATAAATCTTTGAAAACGATGCCACAATATGACTATAAGTTATACAGAAAAGTTATGCCCCTTGAAATAACTTTTACGGAGTTAGGTCCCCTGAAATATATGAAATTATAATGAAAAATGAAAAATGAAATAATACTGAGTAAGCAGGCGATTTCACACTAAAAAAATATGACAGTTGACAGCTCTGGACTGAAAGGAAGGCGTGTAGAAAATTTCATCTCAATCGGATGGGCCGTTCGCGAGCGCACAAAGGACATACATAGATACAGACAGACAGACATACGATCCTTATTTATATATAAGACTAGCTGACCCTGCCCGGCTTCGCCCAGTCACTGGTGGGGAGCATCTCATTTAATTCATATAAGTAGTCATATAAGTTCTCGTTCCCGTTACCGACTGTCTGTCTGTCTGTCTGTCTGTCTGTCTGTCTGTCTGTCCTGACCCGGCCCGGCATTGCCCAGCTCCTGGTGTGGAGCATCTCATTTAATTCATATAAGTAGTCATATAAGTTCCCGTTCCCGTACGACTATCTGTCTGTCTGTCTGTCTGTCTGTCTGTCTGTCTGTCTGTCTGTCTGTCTATCTGTCTGCCTGACCCTGTCCGGCTTCGCCCAGTCCCTGGTGGGGAGCATCTCATTTAATTCATATAAGTAGTCATATAAGTTCTCATTAAATTCATACAACAAAAAAAGTAACTTAAAAGAATGTCCTTCCACACACCATCCATTATTTTTAATGAAAACGCTTGCTAATCACCTGCATGACTACAGTAACTTCTTAAGCAAATAAAGATGAGTTACAATGTTATGCATTGTGCATTATTTTTATGAAAACTTTGAAAATGCCTTACAGTTTGTATCATTATTTATTATAACTCATATGCCGGTACATAACTATGGACACAGAGTTTATAAATCTTTGAAAACGATGCCACAATATGACTATAAGTTATACAGAAAAGTTATGCCCCTTGAAATAACTTTTACGGAGTTAGGTCCCCTGAAATATATAAAATTATGATGAAAATGAAAAATGAAATAATACTGAGTAAGCAGGCGATTTCACACTAAAAAAATATCACAGTTGACAGCTCTGGACTGAAAGGAAGGCGTGTAGAAAATTTCATCTCAATCGGATGGGCCGTTCGCGAGCGCACAAAGGACATACATAGATACATAGATACAGACAGACAGACATACGATCCTTATTTATATATAAGACTAGCTGACCCTGCCCGGCTTCGCCCAGTCACTGGTGGGGAGCATCTCATTTAATTCATATAAGTAGTCATATAAGTTCTCGTTCCCGTTACCGACTGTCTGTCTGTCTGTCTGTCTGTCTGTCTGTCTGTCTGTCTGACCCGGCCCGGCATTGCCCAGCTCCTGGTGTGGAGCATCTCATTTAATTCATATAAGTAGTCATATAAGTTCCCGTTCCCGTTACCGACTATCTGTCTGTCTGTCTGTCTGTCTGTCTGTCTGTCTGTCTGTCTGTCTGTCTATCTGTCTGCCTGACCCTGTCCGGCTTCGCCCAGTCCCTGGTGGGGAGCATCTCATTTAATTCACATAAGTAGTCATATAAGTTCTCATTAAATTCATACAACAAAAAAAGTAACTTAAAAGAATGTCCTTCCAGCACACCATCCATTATTTTTAATGAAAACGCTTGCTAATCACCTGCATGACTACAGTAACTTCTTAAGCAAATAAAGATGATTACAATGTTATGCATTGTGCATTATTTTTATGAAAACTTTAAAAATGCCTTACAGTTTGTATTATTATTTATTATAACTCATATGCCGGTACATAACTATGGACACAGAGTTTATAAATCTTTGAAAACGATGCCACAATATGACTATAAGTTATACAGAAAAGTTATGCCCCTTGAAATAACTTTTACGGAGTTAGGTCCCCTGAAATATATGAAATTATGATGAAAAATGAAAAATGAAATAATACTGAGTAAGCAGGCGATTTCACACTAAAAAAATATGACAGTTGACAGCTCTGGAATGAAAGAAAGGCGTGTAGAAAATTTCATCTCAATCGGATGGGCCGTTCGCGAACACACAAAGGACATACATAGATACATAGATACAGACAGACATACGATCCTTATTTATATATAAGATTATGTTGCATGAACTTTACAGAAGGTGAATACAAAACTTGGATGGGCAATATTTTCAAACACTGCATAGTCATTAAATGTACAACCTATACTTGTTCATTTGATTGTGCACCATGTTTGGTACAAACCTACCTTTCGTTTTCAACTGAATCAGTTAAGGGCTCCAGCCGCATCATGAAGTTCCACGTTCCAGTGTGTCATTCGGATGACTGCCTCTGCTAGTGGTCCTGACCAGATCAAGGTCAAGTGCAGATGATTACACTTTGATCTTAGCCAAAAGGCCGAGACGCGCCTAAAGAATGAAAATTGTCTTATTCTGGTGTTAGTAACCAGTTCTTTTCTTTTAGACTAGTTCCATTTACTTTGACGTTGCATTTGGGTAGGCATGTTGTCTTTGTAATTACTATTACTTCTATTTTTCTGTTATTCAAGTTAAGACTTATATTTTCACTTTCTATTGCAATTATACCAATTTATAATCTGCTAAGTGCTAGTCCACTTACATATCAACTATCACCCTTACTGAAACATCCAAACATATCCATGTCCGCAAAACGACAGATAATAAACAGCATATTCACACCAACCCTATGCTACCAATCTCAAACCTGGACTTTATCCAAATTACACCTTCGCAAAATCAACACCTGCGAAATGAGATGCCTGAGGAGAGCTGCCAACTTAACAATCCGAGACCGAGTAAGAAATGCTACTATCAGACAGACTGTGGGATCAACACCTTGTGCCACATTTATTGAAAGACAGAAGATCAAGTGGTTTGGCCATGTTGTTAGAATGCAACATCAGCAACTATCATCACTGGCCTTACATCAAAGATCATCTGCGACGAGACCACGAGGACGTCCAAGAAGAAAATGGATTGACGACATCAGAGACATTGTACAACCACACGGAATGACACTATCCAGTGCCGTCCACCGGGCGCTGGAACGCAAATTATTCCTTCCCACGACGCTTGACGGCAGAAGTGGAAGATGATGATGATGATGA
The DNA here is from genome assembly GCA_014155875.1 of Cepaea nemoralis. Classification (NCBI taxonomy): domain Eukaryota; kingdom Metazoa; phylum Mollusca; class Gastropoda; order Stylommatophora; family Helicidae; genus Cepaea; species Cepaea nemoralis. The sequence continues at coordinate 49,783 of JACEFZ010020862.1, read as the reverse complement.
TGATGATGATAATCAATCATTTCTTGTAACCGCGTATCATTTTCATCGATCAATATAGCAAACAATTTTCTCGTTGTGCAATACGCCATTTGATATTTATGTGTTTCTTCTTCTGCTCTGTGAGTGCTATTCCATACTATTAATTTATTTCTCGTGTTGCCATGAAATCAACAAGGAAAGAGTGGAGTAAAAGAAGTGAGCTAATGGATTTGTTGATACTGGAAACCGTCACAGACAGTGTAAGTAAACGACAGCTCGCAAACATGGCTGGGTGGAATATAGATTTGAAGCCACTATACTCAATCATTTACAGCATAGACGAGAGCCTGACAAACACACACGCGTTCTCGCGCGATCACACGTACACGGAAAACGGACGTCGGTTCAAATGAAGCTCTGTTGATATTTAGATTAATTGCCGGAGTTTCATGTTGTTGTTTACTCGGCGGTGCCAGAGATCAATAAATATCCTGCAGCGAGGATCCACATCACCAGTTTATGAATAACGTACTCATAAATGTGGAGGTCAGGGAATAAAAACAACTTACGTAAATTAAAAGCACGTTATGTTAGTTACTCTGTGGTGTGACAACATAAACAGTGACACCATCAACAGGCAAATAGTTTTATTTTGCATATTCTTTACAGGACGTCGATGTCAAGCCCAGCATTTTTAGCAGTTTGTGATTTCTTGGCAAGTTTACGTTCAGTAGTTTGCAATTGCTTTCTGATTAGCCAGCACTCATGTCATTGCATGAAAATCAACGTAAGGCGGTCTGCTTCCAAATCGCTCACAGCTGTGTTTCGAACGCGGGATTACAAATTGCTTCCGTAACCGCTTCGCCGCAGAGCCGACACGTTTAGGCAGACAAGTAGGTAAATATACACAGACACAGGAACAGATAAACAAAAAGGAAGACAGTCAGAAAAACTTAAACAGACAGACACCGTGAGAGAGAGAGAGAGAGAGAGAGAGAGAGAGAGAGAGAGAGAGCGAGAGAGAGAGAGAGAGAGAGAGAGAGAGAGAGAGAGAGAGAGAGAGAGAGAGAGAGAGAACGAACGAACGAACGAACGAACGAACGAACTTTATTTTAAAAGGGTAACAAATTGGGCACGCAGGCCCGTCTTACATTCGGCCGAGAGAGAGAGAGAGAGAGAGAGAGAGAGAGAGAGAGAGAGAGAGAGAGAGAGAGAGAGAGAGAGAAGGAGAGATGGACAGGCAAACAGACAGATATAAGTCATCATGACTGAAGTCAGAACGCAAGTTTAGTTTCAACCAATTCGAACGGCGTACTTATTAGTTTATTATTTATGTTGTCTACTGTGGCATTATATATCAAAGTTCTCTTCGCGTCCCTTAACATGCAAGTACATCAAACAACGGAGTTGTGATTTCTGAGAGGAATACTTTGGACGGCCAGGGTAACGAACAATGATTGTCTGTAGGTGAAATTAGACCATTATACTCAACTGTAAGAAAGAGACAGAACAGTGTTCTTTTCGAAAGTAGAACATTATGCTTAACTGTAAGAAAGAGACAGAACAGTGTTCTTTTCGAAAGTAGAACATTATGCATAACTGTTAGAAAGAGACAGAACTTTGTTATTTTTGCTCATGTAATCAGAAGTGTCTGAATAACAGAAAACAGAAGTTAATCATCATCATCATCATCTTCCACTTCTGCCGTCAAGCGTCGTGGGGAGGGATAATTTGCGTTCCAGCGCCCGGTGGGCGGCACTGGATAGTGTCATTCCGTGTGGTTGTACAATGTCTCTGATGTCGTCAATCCATTTTCTTCTTGGACGTCCTCGTGGTCTCGTCGCAGATGATCTTTGATGTAAGGCCAGTGATGGTAGTTGCTGATGTTGCATTCTAACGACATGGCCAAACCACTTGATCTTCTGTCTATCAATAAATGTGGCACAAGGTGTTGCTCCCACAATCTGTCTTACTGGGTCTCGGATTGTTAAGTTGGCAGCTCTCCTCGGGCATCTCATTTCGAAGGTGTTGATTTTGCGAAGGTGTAATTTGGATAAAGTCCAGGTTTGAGATTGGTAGTATAGGGTTGGTGTGTATATGCTGTTTATTATCTGTCGTTTTGCGGACATGGGTATGTTTGGATGTTTTAGTAAGGGTGATAGTTGATATGTAAGTGCACTAGCTTTTTGACATCTGATTTCAATTTCTCTGTCCAATCTGCCATCTTCTGCGATCATACTTCCACAGAAGTAATGGTATTACAAAAAACACTGTATACGAAAAGCATTATCAAGGTGAATGGAACGAGTCTGAATCCAGTCAATGTATATGGGTACTTTACTAACAGCAGATGGAAAATGTATTAAGGTAGTGAAATGTAGAATAGCCCAAGCAAAGTCGGAATTTCGCAAGATGAATATACTATGCAATTGACCTGTGTCAATCGAGGTGATGAAACGAGTTCGTATGAGCTATATTGAACCCATCCTGATGTACGGATGCGAATCATGGACAAAAGCCGACAGGTGAGGAATGATGTGGAAGCTGTGGAGTTGTGGTTTTATAAAATAATAATGAGAACACAGTTGACGGATGGAAAGAAAATTATCTTGAAAGAAGATAACTCACAAAGAGAACTGGCTACTCGCATCAAATGAAATCACTACAATTATGTGGGCGTGTGGAAGTGGAATGCTGGAGTATGTGGCCACAACGGGAGTGATGGAGGTGTAGAAGCAGGGGAAGTCCGAGAGAGAGAAGAAGTGGGTTGTCATATTTCGCCATTTCACGCGATCATCAGAGTCGTAGATCAGCTATGTGTTCTTGTCTCGACCATGCCACATGGACAAGACATCAAGGTATTTACTTCTCTGTCTTCCTCGTGTTCTTTTCCTCCTCAATCAACCAGTTGTCACCAAATTCTCTTGTTTATTTTTTCTCATAAAGTGCCCAAAGACTTTTCACTGTCTACGCCTACTTTCTCTAATCAGTTTACGAGTTTCATTTGTCTCTTGTAGGATTTGCTCATTGGTTTTTCTGTCTGTCCAAGGTATTCTGCGCATTTCCCTCAAAAACAACATTCCCACTGCCATAGATGATTTTTACAGTTTGTTGTAATTACTCTCGTTGTAAATGGCATCTTTTTAATTGGTCAGTATGTTTTGCATCTTGCAAAAGGCTACCTTCGCCGTAGTGGCTCTAGTTCTAATCTCTTCGGGGCACCTCCCATCAAGTGTTATGACTGATCCGAGATAGTTGTACCGATTCCCTTTTTAAAAAATATTCCCATTTTCACATATATTACATGTGGTATTTCTTTCTTCCCAGTGACGACCATATTCTCTGCCTTCTTACAATTTACGAGATACTAAAATTCTAACCCAAGTTGTTCACTATATACAACAACCGCATCTACTAAATGTTGCAGAGAAGAAATGGACAGTCATAAGTGATGACATGTAGACACATCGGTATCAGGAATCAAATGCACCACCAGAGACAGAAGGCTGTGGATAGATATCATCCCCAACTCCACACGGCTTGGATTATATGAAGAATGAGAGAGGTGTTGGAGAGTACCATGATGACTGGACAAATAAGTGGCACAAGCGGCAGACCGATGACACTTGATGGTCTAAGACAGGGGTCACCAAACTGCGGCCCGCGGGCCGGATCAGGCCCGCGACGTCATTTCATCCGGCCCGCCGACGGTACTCGAACTTCCTTGATGTGGCGTATGGAACACGAGAGGTTGTGATACAATTTAAATGTAAATATTCTGTTTAGAATAATAGGAGCTCTTCACACGTGCGGAGACCTCCTGGCGGCTATGGTCTTAAATTTACTATTTTCAATTATAAATTATTGTATCTAGATTTTATTGTTTATTGTAATGTTTGCTTATTTCGCGCCATCCCAAGTCCTTCCCTGGTTCGTGGTAGCGCCGACTACTCTCTGACGTTACCATGGTTTCCATGGCAACACACACACACACACACGCACACACACACACACACACGCGCGCGCATCTTTCTCCTCCACAGATACGTTCGTCTGTCAACAGAGGTCCGATGCTCCAGAAATAATTACTTTTTTTCGCCAGTCATCCATTTAATAGGTATGTAACAAAGATTTCTTAGTTTCACAGTGATTTGTAAGTGAACTACAAGTGTGAATAGGGGCAATAAAGAAGCAGACATAGCATAAAAATATTATAGAAGCCTCGTGTTATTACGAAAATATTATCCCCAGCTCAGAAGAATTCCTCGGTCAAGGTGTTCATCGAGCTCCTCTCTAAATCAGTTTTATTCAACCTTTCAGCTGGAGATCCTCACGCAAATGTTTACGTTTCTCAAGGAACTCTGTGCGATGATCCAAGTGTCTGTCTGACTTTACGTAATAAACCAGATGGGCAGAAATGTTGCATTTAGGAGATTTCGGTCTGTTTCCGTGGCTGCCACTTGCGGAACCCCGGTTGAAAAACTCTGATCTAGGCTGCTTATTTAGGCCGGCCCTATTTATATATTTTGCAAACCTTATTATGTGATATTATTGTTTATTGTAATTTCATTGAAACTAACGACGAATGCCTTAATTAAAGAGGCTGGCGAAACTAGAACATTATATACAACAATAAGAAAGAGACAAACAGCTTTTTTTGGTCATGTGATGAGAAGAGAAGTGCTGGAGAACATCGTGACAACTAGAAAGATCGAGGGGAAGAGAGGCAGAGGCAGACCACGAGAAATGATGCTGGATGGATTGCGACGGTGGTATGGAGGAATATCAACAACAGAGTTGATCCAGAAAACCAAGACAGAGACCTGTGGAGAGTCATGAACGCCTACGCCAGTCGGCACGGCACTTGATGACGATGATTATGTGATATATTCTATTACCAAAGGTACCTATAAACTTTATTTGCTTTTTTCTGTGTTTCAATAGGATTTTAATTATGTTTCTAATTCAATGTCTATTTCCTTTTCAGATCCCTTGTACTTCACCCTTCATTATGGCTACTAAGAAAAGAAAAGTGGACGCCGAGTGCCGCATTTTCAATTAAGAAGGGGGAGTAAAGTACTTCTTTGTGGAAACAAAGGACCATAAAACCAATTGCGGGATATTCAGCGAAAGTGTTGCAGTTTTGAAGGAGTACAATCTTCGGCGTCACTAGGAAACAAAACATCTATCAGCATATTCACAGTTTTCTGGAAGGCTACGCTCTGAGAAATATGAGTCAATGAAACGTGGTTTAGAAACATAAATAGATCTCTTCACGAGAAAGTTTGCTGAAAATGAATCTGTCACTCGTACAAGTTACAAAATAAGATGACAGAACGAGCAAACCGTTTACTGATGGCAACTTCATCAAAGAGTACATGATGGAAGCAGACAATGACTTGTGTCCTGATAAAGCCGATTTGTTTGGAACTATCAGCTTTTCGGCAAGTTCAGTTGTGCGAAGAACAGTAGAACATGGAAAGAACATAGTGCTACTGATACGCGAGAAAACTATGAACTTTTTGAGGAATTCTTTGGCGCTGGATGAGTCTGCTGATTTCTCGAGTATGTCCCAACTTCTCGTGTTCATTCGTGGTATCAATTTGGACTTTCAGATAACGGAAGAATTGACATCCGTTTGCAGCATACATAAAACAACAACTGGAAAAGAAATTGTCATAGAAGTGCAAACAGTTTTGCAAGACTATAACCTTCAGTGGAATTAGCTTCGAGGTGTAACAGTTGATGGAGGAAAATATATGGCTGGAGTGAGGAGAGTTCGGATGGGGAAGATCGGAACTCAGTTGGAAGATTTGCAACTTCCGGGCGCTCTGTTCATACACTGCATGATACATCAAAAAGCAATCTGTGGGAAAGACTTAGATATTTCTTGTGTACTGAAACCAGTCGTTTCAGCTGTAAACTGCATTCGGGGACATGCACTCAATCACCGTCAGTTCCAGGATTTTCTTGAAGAGATTGATTCTGAATTCTGTGACTTCCTTTTCACACATCAGTGAGGTGGCTCAGCTGCGATAAAGTCCTGTTTCGTTTTTACAAGCTCCGAAACGAAATAGATGTTTTCCTCACTGAAAAAGATAGAGCTGATTCCCAGCTGTCAGATCCTACCTAGCTGTCACAACGTTGTTATATTTGGTCGACATCACATCCCACATGAATAAACTGATTTTGAAACTTAAAGGAAAGACAAACTTCGTCTGTGATCTTTACAAAATCATCAAAGGATTTCGGAGAAAGCTGTCATTGTTTGAAGCACAATTGGAAGGAGAAAACTTTTCTCATTTTCAGTTTCAAAGATTTTTGCGCTACAATCGCCGAAGATGTCAACCTCGATTTTCCGAGAAAAGAAAAAAAAATTATTCGTGACTTGAAAAGTATTTTTTTGGAGATATTTTCAGATATTGACAGAACTGAGAGTGACATTCTTCTGTTCCAGAATCCGCTCTATCGTAACCTTGATGACGTGCCAGTTGAACTACAGTTGGAGCTCATTGATTTGCAAGAAAATGACTTGCTGAAAGAGAAGCACAGAGAAGGAACACTTGTTGAATTTTACCGCTACTTATCTAATGTTGAGTTTCCGAAACTGAAGAAATTTGCTGCTGGTATGGCACCAGTGTTTGGAACAACTTATGTCTGTGAGCAAACATTTTCAAAAATGAAGTATGTGAAGTCAACAAATGGAACGAGATTGACTGATAAACATGTGAAAGCAATTCTCTTGATTGGATGGACCTATTCCAAACCAAACATTGATGATATCTTGAAAGTCAAATATCAGTTTCACAAATCTCACAAACCGTTTTTTTTTTGCTGCTTAGTTTATGAGATTCGGATATGTGCACACATGGTCTGATGTACTATCTTTTTTGCTAACGTCGCTTTCTTTGATAACTTTTTAAAAGTAAATAAATATGTTTGTTGTCTTTGTTTGTTTTTTTGTTTTGTGCATTGCACGCCACTCACTCATGATTAACTTAATTTTCGTCATTTTTACCAGATTTTGTTCTGGCTTGCAAGTATTGTTAAAGTTAGTTGCATATCCTTTATAGGACGTTTGCAGTCAACACCAGCATTTTTTGCTGTTGATGATGCCATGGCACGTTTACGTTCAGTAGCTTGCCATTGCTTTCTGAACGACCGGCACCCATACCATAGCGTAAAAAACAAGCGCAACGCGGTCTGCTGCCAAATCGGGCGCAGCTGTGTTTCGAAGGCGGGTATACGGGATTACGAACCACGCCGGTATGACCTTCGCCACGGAGTCCGGCGTAAGTATTGTACAGAATGAGTATCCGGCCCGCGCTCGTCATTTTGTCAGTTATCCGGCCCGCCGTGAAAAAAAGTTTGATGGCCAATGGTCTAAGACAATGGAATAGTGAAATGTCATCATTAGAATTAACCAAAGCACCAAGGACCGAGATATTAGATATATGGGGAGACACGAACGCCTATGCCACTTTGCCAAGCTTCTTAAAAATTGCATGTCCTTTACAGGACGTTGCTGGAACATCCAGCCCCTACTGGCTGTGATTTACTAGGCACTTCTATGTTCAGCAGTTTGCCATTGCTTTCTGGACGAGACGTCAGCATTTACGTGCATCAGTTAATATCATGTCCATGTTCCCAATGTATTTAATTATTTGCTTATACAATACTTGGCATAGAGTCAAGAGCGTCGGCAAATTCTTAACCTGACACGCCTCTATTTTCCCGGAAAATTCAATTCAGTAAGTGAAATGTATGCAGTATTAATCTAGGCGCCTACGCTATCTTCTTGTGTTCGTGTTTCGCGTGAGCGTGTAATTGCATGCACAAATAATTGCCATTTCCACGAAGTCCACCCGGAACGCGACAATCAATACCTGCAAATGATTATTTAAAAGTACTCATTATTCAAACGACGCTTTAATGTGTCATAGAAAGTCGATTCCGTGACAAATCGAGATTCAAACACAACGTTTTTGCAATTCATTTCTACAGGTGACCGGTATGTCATTGTCAGAATTTGTAGAGAACCACATACAGCATAATGAGATGGAAATACCACCTCCTTTCCTCTCTACTTTCCCTTTCAAGAAAATTCTGAATTATAAATATATCCACAACCCATTTTAGAGCAGCGACCACAAGCGATGAAGGTAAACATGGCCATAGTTCCACACGTCACATCGTCAACTAGCCCACGCGTGTTTATAGTTTATGTGTGTTTTGTGCCTTACCTCTCTTTGAACTCAAGCGTAGTCCATACACGTGCTACTAACTCTACTGCATTGGGCTGAATTTTTACGTGTGGATTAGTTTACTCTTCTACCAGTGTCCCTCGTCATCAGGTGAACATCTACTCCAACTTCTAATGAGTAATGTACTTGAATTTTACGTACCAAAGTCAAGGACTAAAGTCAACATTTTAGTCCAACTGGCCGGTATAAGGGCTGAACCCTCTACAACGGCATTAGCACGGCGGAAGTTTAAGAGTCAGCACTCTTATCTATTCGGCCTTGCTGAACTCCTTGTTTGTGTTTGCCTACATCATTATCATCTTGCCGACAAACATGGTGGCCATGGTTCCGTGAGTGTTTGCCTACATCATTATCATCTTGCCGATAAACATTGTGGCCATGGTTCCGTGAGTGTTTGCCTACATTATTATCATCTTGCCGATAAACATGGTGGTCATGGCTCCGTGAGTGTTTGCCTACATCATTATCATCTTGCCGATAAACATTGTGGCCATGGCTCCGTGAGTGTTTGCCTACATCATTATCATCTTGCCGATAAACATTGTGGCCATGGCTTCGTGAGTGTTTGCCTACATCATTATCATCTTGCCGATAAACATTGTGGCCATGGTTCCGTGAGTGTTTGCCTACATCATTATCATCTTGCCGATAAACATTGTGGCCATGGTTCCGTGAGTGTTTGCCTACATCATTATCATCTTGCCGATAAACATTGTGGCCATGGTTCCGTGAGTGTTTGCCTACATCATTATCATCTTGCCGATAAACATTGTGGCCATGGTTCCGTGAGTGTTTGCCTACATCATCATCATCTTGCCGATAAACATGGGTGGCCATGGCTTCGTGAGTATTTGTGTGATTGCCTACATCATTATCATCTTGCCGATAAACATGGGTGGCCGTGGCTCCGTGAGTATTTGCCTACATCATTATCATCTTACCGATAAACATGGGTGGCCGTGGCTCCGTGAGTATTTGCCTACATTATTATCATCTTGCCGATAAACATGGTGGTCATGGCTCCGTGAGTATTTGCCTACATCATTATCATCTTGCCGATAAACATGGGTGGTCATGGCTCCATGAGTTTTGCCTACATCATCATCATCTTGCCGATAAACAAGGGTGGCCATGGCTCCGTGAGTGTTTGCCTTCATCATTATCATCTTGCCGATAAACATGGGTGGCCGTGGCTCCGTGAGTATTTCCCTACATCATTATCATCTTGCCGATAAACATGGGTGGCCGTGGCTCCGTGAGTATTTGCCTACATCATTATCATCTTGCCGATAAACATGGGTGGTCATGGCTCCATGAGTTTTGCCTACATCATCATCATCTTGCCGATAAACATGGGTGGCCATGGCTCCGTGAGTGTTTGTGTGTTTGCCTACATCATTATCATCTTGCCGATAAACATGGGTGGCCATGGCTCCGTGAGTGTTTGCCTACATCATCATCATCTTGCCGATAAACATGGTGGTCATGAGTCCATGTATGTATATATCATCGTGTGCCGTGCAGATCAACACAGGCGATGATGGCACGCTATCTGACACGACCACCAGTCTCTGATCTGGTTTGATTACTATTCTTATCTCGGCCAGGCCATCCATACATACTTGTATATTTGGCTGAATATGTGCCTGTTTGTGGTTATGTCTATGTATGTGTGCATGCTGCTAATGTATGAGAGAGAGAACGAACGAACGAAAGAACTTTATTTTCGAAGGGTAACAAACTGGGCATGGGCACGCAGGCAGAGAGAGAGAGAGAGAGAGAGAGAGAGAGAGAGAGAGAGAGAGAGAGAGAGAGAGAGAGAGAGAGAGAGAGAGAGAGAGAGAATGAGAATGAGATGTCAAAAATGATGAGACCTGTGATCATTTTGATTCATCCATACTTGGTGAAAATCCATTTCCAGAATTCAGATATGCAAACCGTCATGTAATAACAGAGTAATTCAGATTACAGGGTACAGATTGAATTTGATTGTTGTAGACAATTTCTATTTAATGAATGTACGTGCTGTTATGTGGGACATATGGCTAATTCAACTAATTGTTATGTGAAGCATGTGGTTCTGTGGGCTACGAGTAGTTATGAGCTGTCGCGAAAGAAGGGTACTGCTTATGAGAGAATATCACTCTGGCGAAGCAACGGGTTACATCACGCGTTGTACAATGTTGCACTAAAATAGTTGTGGAGCCAAATCATAAGAATCCCTTCAACTGCTGATACTGTTATTTAATGTAACATCTTTATGTTTCATCTCTGTCATACAAGTCAAGTCTTTGTGTTATTGTCATGCAAGAGATTTGTTCCAGATTAGAATTATTGTAGTTTCATAAGTGAAGGAAGATGTTGACATTCACCACATGAGTTATAAATTCTGGGAGGAGACATATTTGTTATATAGCAACCATGGTGAATGCCATAACCCAAATTAGACTAGGTCAGAGGTTATGGCAGTGTTTAGTAAATGGACACCCGGAACATGAAAAGTGAATACTTTTCACACAGCATGGAAACGCTGGGATTCGCTTCGTGGTCGGCACGAAGCGGCTCCTTGAAAGTCACTCTACATTGGACCGTGGTCAAGAGTGGACCAAGTTGTGTCTCGAGCATACCAATGGCCTTAAAAGAGTGCCGTGTTGTATTATATATATATATATATAATATATTGAAGAGGTGGTATAATTGTGAACATTTGCCGATATGTGATCACATCCATATATTATAATAGAGTAAATGACAATTGATTTAGACTTCTGTTAAGTTTGTATATTTCGTGTTGTGATTCCTAGCATGACAGAGGAGAAAGTGAATGTTGACTATTAGTCAGTAACCTGCTGAGACTCAGCGATCTCAAAGTAGGAACCTATAGGTTAATCAACGATGTGAGGACGCATGTCCAATTACAAAGAGCTGGGTTCTGCAAAGACGAATGAGCCGAGAAAATAACTACGGTAACGACATAGTATACAAGCCCTAGAAGAACAACAGTGGCGATGGACAGAGGGAAGGGACAATCTCCAGTATGAAAAGTTTAAGTCGCCATATACGGTGTATTCTATCAACCCCTAGAGGTCGAGCTGTACATATACGACACATTCTGTGCATACAATTGCAGGGTACATTAAAGTCCCTTCAGATGTCAGGCGCAGCATTAGTATTACAATTAAAATTATTTTTGACCCTCTCCGCACATCAGTCGTGCTGGGGCAGTGAAGATTTTCACAAGGAATCGTGAAATTATGGTATTGTATAAAGTATGAGTATAATGGCGACAGACAAAATGTCTAATGGACTGGCACGCACCTGCTAAAGTTTGTTGAGTGCAAGAGGTATACCAGACTGTCACAGTGGCTGAAGAGATGTTTGGAAATCCCAGATCCAAATAGTAAAATGGCCTAGGACGTCCACCTGCAGATATCTCCATGACAGCCTCCCTGTGTACCATGTATGTGGTATTAAATTCATAAATGTGAAGTCAGCAGCCAAGTATGTTATCATCGACTGCCTATCAGTATCAGGCTGTTTCATGGTGTGCTGTAATCATCATAAACGGTTAGTGCCAGATGAACTAAGTAGATCAACACATGACAGTGTATGATACATGTATTACATTACTGCATCCCACGTTTGTTTTGTCAAACCACCCGCTCCTTTAGCCATATGCGTGATTATTTCTTACCCTGACAATATCATACTGATCTAGTTGTGTGGCTTGTCTGAGTTTCTGCAATTCTGTTAACATGAAGCATTAGTTTCATTTAGGCTAAGGTCCCTTTCTAGCTCCACTGTCCAAGGTTTCCTCTAATGTACAGTCAATGCATGATGCTCTATTCCTGTGCTCACCAAAGAAATCAACACTGCACACACCTGACTACTTCCTCCAATAGCTGTATATGTACAATGCCTGCCATTTTTCAAGGGATTTACCTACTACAAAATATATTACCCAGATACAAAATGAGAATTTGTCTGAATTTTACTTTCCTAAACTGGTAGTGCAATGCTGGGTCCTCATCCAGATTTAGGTATTGCTACTGGAGGGAATGATAAAAGTAACGTCAGAGACTTGTTGAATTCAATCCATCAGGTGCCATCTCTACAATGAAGGTTGGCTGCAATGGATCTCCAACACTGTCAGTCTCTCCCACTGATTGTATAATCTGTCAGATTGCCATTCGTCCATCTCTTGATGTTATCTTCCCAGTTATACCATTGTCTACCTCTGCTCGCTTGCCTTTACCTTACCCCCACCCACAGTATGATTTTTATAAGAGTGTTATGTCTTTTAATGTGGCCAAAATATTTTACTTGCCTCTTTTTTATTTCTTTCACCAACTCTGTTTCCATTCCCAGTTTTTCTAGAGTCCCTGTATTTGATTATTTTTGTTTCCATGAAATATACATATTCTTCTGTATATCCACACCTCGAAAGGCCTCTATTTGACTTCCTAATTGCTTCTTCATTGTCCAGGCTTCTGTGCAATATAGTCATCATCATAATCTTCATCTTCCACTTCTGCCGTCAAGCGTCATGGGGAGGAATAATTTGCGCTCCAGCGCCCGGTGGGCGGCACTGGATAGTGCCATTCCGTGTGATTGTACAATGTCTTTGAAGTCATCAATCCATTTTCTTCTTGGGCGTACTCTTGGTCTCATCGCAGATGATCTTTGGTGTAAGGCCAGTGATGGTAGTTGTTGGTGTTGCATTCTAACGACATGGCCAAACCACTTGATCTTCTGTCTTTCAATAAATGTGGCACAAGGTGTTGATCCCACTGTCTGTCTGATAACAGCATTTCTTACTCGGTCTCGGATTGTTAAGTTGCAGCTCTCCTCAGGCATCTCATCTCACAGGTGTTGATTTTGCGAAAGTGTGATTTGGATGAAGTCCAAGTTTGAGTGCCATATAGTAGTGTTGAATATGCATAACATTTGACAATTCTCTATTTTAATGTGGCATTAATTTCTCTAGATCAGTGGGTCTCAAGCAGTCGGGGGGGGGGGGGGGGGGGGGGGGGGGGGGGGGGGGGGTAATTTTAGGGTTTCCAGGGCGGGGAGGAGAGGGGGAGGAAATTAAGATTATTTCAAGACCGCGTTAATACAAGAACCGATTACTTGATATTGTTTTTCCTTCCATACTTTACAGTTCTGTACGTCTCGCCCTTCTGATCGCCCTTCTGAAATTTGTTTTATAACGTAAGTAGACCCGCAAATCACGTTTTATGTAGATGTCTAGACTTGTTCTAATATATGTTATTAAATTTAGTTTCCATAGTTACATATACTGAGTAAAGGGGGGAGGGGGGAGTTACAGGGAGGAAATACGAAAAAAAAGGGTGGGGGGAATGACATTCTGAAAATATGGTGAAGTGGTGCATGAGCCAAAAAAAGGTTGAGAATCACTGCTCTGGATGGGACGCAGAGGTGTTTCCAAGGCACCAGGGCCGGGATCTATACTGGCCAAGACCTGCTGGCATCAGTAGGATCGACGATCCTCCGAAGTCGGAGAGTGTCTGCCTGCATGGCGAGGAATCCCCACACCAATAAGCCAGACATGGGACAACGGATACTCACGCAAACCTCAGGTACGGTATGACATCACACTGATGTTGGACAACAGAATGTTTTCATCCGACACACAGGACTTCACGCTGGAGTTCACAGCCAGCGAACACAAGCAAGCAAGCACTGCTCTAGATGTTTATACTGATTTCATCATCATCATGTGCCTTGGTTAGAAATGTCTACCTTGAGGACCTCATTATCATGTGTCTTGCTGCAGTGACTTGGTTAGAAATGTCTACCTTGAGGATCATCATTATCATGTGCCTTGGTTAGAAATGTCTACCTTGAGGATCATCATCATCATGTGCCTTGGTTAGAAATGTCTACCTTGAGGACCTCATTATCATGTGTCTTGCAGTGCCTTGGTTAGAAATGTCTACCTTGAGGGTCATCATCATCATCATGTGCCTTGCAAAATATAGGTATTATTATCTCTGCACAAATCTTGATCCTTCGTGTCCTGGATCCAAATCTGCTGATGATATTCCTCCATACAACCGTCTCAGTCCATCCAGCATCATGTCTCAGTCAGCCTCTACCACTCCCTTGCAAAATATAGGTATTATTATCTCTGCACAAATCTTGATCCTTCAGTGTCCTGGATCCAAATCTGCTGATGATATTCCTCCATACAACCGTCTCAGGTCCATCCAGCATCATTTCTCAGTCAGCCTCTACCACTCCCACTTAACTTTCCAGTTCATCATAATGTTTTCCAGTGCCTCTCTTCTCATTATATGACTAAAGAATGCTTGTTTGTCTATTTTCATTTATAGATGTGTATACTGTTCTAGATTTCATTAGCCTCTTCCAAGCAATTGTTTATTAATAACTATGGCAGTCCAAGTATTCTCAACATTCATCTCAGAACAACATCTCTTTTGCTTCTAAGCTCTTCCAACCAAATTTGTTCAAGTTTGCATGTCAAACTTCGCTGTCATACAGAAAAATAGATACTATATAACATTTTCAGCCTCGTTTTCCGACATTCAGTGGAAGTAATTTCCTATAAGTTTGTAACATATAATTTTACAGGGCACTCCAATTAAACCCCAGAATTTTTTGGCATGTTGTGAATTTCTAGGCAAACTTACAATCAGTAGTTTGCCAGATATACCAGGTGATTGTAAAGTTCTCACTACACTTTGTATGTAGAACAAATTTGAAAAATGAAGTACATGATGTCATCAAAACATTTGCTCCACAGTCCATCGTGAAGCAATATGCAGTGAATGGCTGTCGTCTGCTGGAGTAATTCTTTGTCACTCCAAACAGAATGGTGTTATCAACAGAAGAAAAAAATTTTTTCAGATTTGGTCTACATACAAAGTGTAGTGAGACTTTACAACACACCTGGTATATATAAAATACTTTTCATCTTCTTAAGTGCAGCTTCTTCTTGGCCTATTCTGCTCTTAATCTCTGTCACATATCTTCCATTTGACATTATAACTGCCGATAATTATTTGAAACTATTGACTTGATTAAGCTTTTTCCCTTCTGTTGCAATATCACATTTTGGAGTTATTTGTTTCATAGATATAATTATTTTTTTCTGTTTTCATGATATTCAAGGGTCAAATAAAGAAATACTTAATAGACAGAAAGAACACTTCAGAGATGCATATAACAATAAAGATGGTAAAGACAAAAATGTAAACAATGAAATACCAACAGAGAAAGAGCCAGAAATATAAAATTTATATATCAATGCAACAAAAACAAAAATAATGATATTCGATAAAACAAATACGTCAACAGATATATTTATCATTGGAGAGAAATTAAAGAAAGTGAGCAGTTTTTATTATCTAGGTTCACCACTGACAGATAATAGAAATGTGAATACGGAAATCGAAAGAAAAACGATTATTGCCAGCAAAACTTATGGATTGAAACACACAGAAAAAAAGCCAGAGTCCTGAGAGCATGAATATTTTCTGTGGCAAGAAACAACTGTGGAACTTGGACATTTAACAAATCAGCTGAAAAGCACATATGCACCTTTGAATATAAGTGTCACAGAAGTGTATTCAAAATTCCTTGGACGAAAAAGAGAATCTATCCTATAAGAACTCAGCACTGAAGAAGATGTCATTAGGACAAATAAAATATTGGTGTTTGTCCATCAAGAATGATGATGGCCATTCATTTCATCAAGTGGGTATGAAAGTTTGGAGCCGTGAGTTCTAAGATGGCTGGTAAGGCCTATTTTGGCTTAAAATGTTGAAGTTGGATGAAGAATGACTTGCGCGATGAATTGGCTTAAAGTCAGGAAGAATTGCACAGTTCGTCAACCACACTCTCTCGCCTGAGTCCATCTGAATCCAGTGACAAGACAAGTCAAGACAACTGGAGACGAATAAGGTGCTGTGGATGGCCAGGGCATTTTAAGTGCCTTGCCGTGCTCATTACGTTACACAATGCTTTACAGGTAAATGCCATTTTACCCGTTATGATTCTTCTGCGTAGTCTGCCAAATCCTGTCTTCACATGCTGGGTAGGCTTACCATAGTTCACTGATTAGTTAGACACTGTTGCATGCTGACAACTACTAGGAGCCACAGGCATGAGCTGGATGTCAGGTTTGGACCAGTGGAGAATGGGCTCTAAAAGGGGCGTGACATTCATCATTACCAAAGATACTACCAATGTTTGCCATCCCAGACACAAACCCCCCCCCCCTCCTCCCCCCCCCCCCATTATGGGTATGTTAAAAAAAAAGATGATTCGCTGGAAGAGATAACTATGGAGGGAGGGGGGGAAGAAGGTGTACCTGAGAAGAGGAGAAGAGGCTTACCACAACACACATGGATTCAAGGTGTGATAGATAAAATACACATACGCTTGTGAAACCTGGACTGTTTACCAGTGACACGCCAGGAAATTAAACCACTTCCGAAAGTCTGCCTTAG
Organism: Cepaea nemoralis; assembly: GCA_014155875.1. NCBI lineage: Eukaryota > Metazoa > Mollusca > Gastropoda > Stylommatophora > Helicidae > Cepaea > Cepaea nemoralis. The sequence continues at coordinate 33,045 of JACEFZ010020862.1, read as the reverse complement.
GAAGTGATTGATAATTTACTGGCAAGACAAGATCCCAGACACTGAAGTCTTAGAAAGAGCATCCATGCCCAATATCCAAACCCTACTAATGAAGAATCAGATTCATTGGGCTGGTCACTTGACTCGCATGCCTGGCTCCCTAAACAAATTTTTTAACATTGAGCTGTGCTGTGGTAAACGCTACCAAGGCGGCCAGAGGAAACTCTTTACAGACACTCTGAAGACCTCACTAAAAGCTCTTGGAATTCATCACATTTTGGAGACTGCTGCCAAAGACCGAAATTTGTGGCGTACATCATTGCGCAAGGATGCAGTCAATTGTGAAGCAAGAAGGATTGCAAGAGCTGTGAAAAATAGGCTGGACAGAAAAACTACTGCAGGAGAACCCCGTCCCCCCGTGGAATGTCAAGCATTCTTTGCCCACATTGTCAAAGATAATTTCGAGCCAAACTAGGCCTTACCAGCTATCTTAGAACTCACAGCTCCAAACTTTCAACCCCACTGGATGAAATGAATGGTCATCATCATTTTTGATGGACAAACACCAGATAAAATACACATAATAACAACATAGGCAGGACATCTTGCATATGGTAGAGAAAACTTCAAAAGAATTTTACCGGGGAAAAGTTCAGCACATGACAATCCCATGAATGATGATGGACCAACCAACAAAGACAGGCTTGTTGCTGGTAAACTGCCAACCCAAGCAAGCATGCAGAGCAGCATTTTCCCACTGTGTGATGGTAATACTCTTTCCTTGGGGTGTGATATGTAGTGCTTACTGTTTGGAGCACTTTGGTCAATTATAAATAAATGCTGACATCACCACAAGGCACTGAATCAACTGGTTGAATACCAAACATTAATGATAACAAGACTATTTATTCTATCTGTGAATCTGGTATGAGAAGCGGCTGGCCAAGTGGCCTTCAGGAGACCCGGGTTTGAATCCTCAGTAAGGTGTGGATTGTTTTCTGTCGGGGGCAAAAAGAAAACCCCAACCTGTACAGCTTGCAGTGACTGCACTAGCCAAGTGGTCTTAATTCCTCAAGCTTAAGACTCCCCCTGTCCTACACCGCTAAGGTACAATAGGCAGTAGATGACAGTTTGACAGTTGACAGTGAATCTGGTATAGACACATTTGGATCCTTGCCAGAGCTAGAGTTCATGCACTGTGCTGAGATGCTCCTTGTGTGATCTATGGGGGGAGACTGGAGCACTGATGGAGAATATTTGTGAGCAATGAAAGCGATCCTTCATCAAAACCAAAGCAAACAACAAACCTAAAGATTAATAACAAGACAATCATCTTCACTGCATCAAGTTTTACTCCATGTGGTTTAGTCTCTCTCCCAGAACAGCAAGTTGTCTACAAAGAGCATCACACAGAGCACGAACTCCGTAGCCTCAGTGGATAACTCCCAGGCTAGATCTGAACGCAGTCTTAACACGAATCTACTGACATGTAGAGCATATGGCATACAGCTTAACCTCTTCATTAGAGACCTCCCAAACACGAATATCAATAATAACACACAAGAAAATGCTTTTTCAGAATATAGCTGTGAATTCATTATATGGCACATGATCAGTCAGTCATTCATTATTCTACATTTTGATTTATTATAAAACATTTATAATTTATGATGCATTTATGTTCAATTTGGATCAACAATAAACAAGCACTTGAAAGTCACATTTCACAAAATTAAAATTGTCGAATTCCACTAGAAGAACTGTTTTATAACACTGGTGACAAATCGTACCCACAGAGGCACACGCCTGTCTCTACGTTGGAACGTCTGCTCTGTCACAGGTTGTGAAGAGGAAAACAATCGGACATGCTCCTGAAACAACAAGAGAGGAGTGTTTATTTATATTAAAAGATAAGGATAGTTGTTGTGAATCCTCTGGAAAACCGAATTTTAAATGTCAATTGATGCATTGGCATTCAGGTCACCGGAGCACTGAAAAGGGCATGCATACTCTCAGATCGAGGTAGGTTTAGAGACTTTTCTCCCCGCCTAGGCACCATAGTACCATCAACACGGGTACAGTCTCACAGAGCTCGCTTTCCCCTCTCCAAAGCCAGAAACCAGGTGGAATGTGCAAGACTAGTACTGAAACTTCACATCTGAGGAGAGGTCAATTAGGATGCTAATCAGGTCATGATCCACCAGACCACACATGGACAGGCTGGGATCAAGCCCAGGTTGGTGACGTTCCTCAACAAGCTTGAGGTGCTTCCTTGTCAACGGACTCCAACCCAATGCCCAGGGGAGAGACAAGGAGTTCAATTAATAACTTGAACAGAATCTAATATATAATCTGTCTGTGGCCGAAAGTGTTGATAATATATGCACATATTAAAAACTAAAACACATAGAATTAGACAACGAATTTTATATAACAATTTATTAAGTGATACATTAATTGCAATTTTTTTTTTAAATTCAAGAATATTTCACATGTGAAAAAAGTTAAAATGGATAATCATTGATGAATTCTAAAGAACCACATGCAGACAAATATTGAGCAATGGAGAAAACTTATCTTGTTGCACTACAATTTTATGAAAATAACTCACATAAAAGAATATCCTGCCCTGTAAGAAGAGTAACCTAAATTACACTATGGAGGATACATAAAAAACACAGTGGTAATGCAATCAACTCCATATAGACAATTGTGCATCCTGAAAGATCACAAAGTTAAGAAACTGCAACTTTTGTAGTTAGTGTGACCAGTGTCAAGAGAAGAGGACAACCAGAGTACATCATGACAACAGGATAGCTGGAGGGAAGAAGAAGCAGGAGGCGATTGAGAGACACGATGCTGAACAGTATGACATCATGGCATGGAGGAACATAAGTATTAGAAATGATTGAAAATATATGCGGGAGTGCGGGAGAATTAACAGGCTGATAGGCTGGCAGGGAATGCACCTCTTGGTGGTAGATTACCTATGGACAAGGGAGAGGTGGTCGAGCGCCTGTGGACCAGGTGGAGAAGGTGGGGGAACAGATTAAAACCCGTATGTGGACAGAATTATATTGTGGGGGGTTGTCATGGGTTCTGGTAGAATCTCAAAACTGAAAAGAAACACTAAGGAGAACTTTCAATCAGATAGCGGTGGGAATGATTAGTAGTGTGACTTTTTGCTGGCTGCTGAACAAGGGGACAGAGCACTATGGGAATGTCCTGAGTGCAATGGTGTCGGTTCTTAGCTCTTCGTCTGCATTCATCCGGAGCGTTTTTTCAGACGTAACTGCCTTGTGCCCGTTTACAGGAGAGCTGCTATACTTGCGCCTTTAGGCCAACACATCCGACTTCTGTGGGCATTTTTGTTGACCAGGGTTAAACTCCCCAGGGTTCTTAGCTCAACTAAACTCAACAATAGACAGAAGGTTGTGCACAGACATCATCATCTGTGCCATGTGGCATGGACTATGAGAAGTGACCAATTCAAGACAAGGTGGGTTCATCACTCAGAGATATATCAGAAGTAGGATAATATGATATATGATCCCTTGACCACACTATTACTGAAGTTATGTGTGTTCTGGTAATGACATTCAGATTAGAACTGCGATGACAAAATTTTCAAGAGAAGGTGAAATTACTGATATAAGGAAACAAATCGCAGATTACAGAAATATATATATATGTGTATGGCAAGTTGAGATGTATGATTGTGAGTAACGGAATATTCATATGGAAGAGGCTGATCGAGGAACACTTTTGTTACCTATTCATGCAGAGACATATCAGTATAGACATATTCATTGAGTAGAGTAGCAGAGAAATGTCAGTATGGACATATACAACACTGAGATGAGAAGCAAAGACAAATCAGTATAGACACAGACAGCACTGAGAAGAATAGCAGAGACATATCAGTATAGACACAGACAGCACTGAGTACAGTAGCAGAGACACCAGTATGGACACTGACAGCATTGAGATGAGCAGAGGAGACATATCAGTACAGACATATACAGTACTGAGTAGAGTAGTAGAAACATATCAGTATAGATATATACAGAGATGAGTAGCAGAGACATATTTTTTTATTTTTTTTTAGCATATCCTTTTTACAGGACTTAGCTGTCAACACCATCATCTTTCAGCTGTATGTTGATCTCTTGGCAAGATTACGCTTAGTAGTTTGCCATTGCTTTTTGAGCGGCCGGCTCAGTATCCCGTAAGTTACCGATGCGATTCGAACCACTGCTGATTTGAACCGTCATCACGTTACCTGACGAGAGTATACGAGATTACAGAGAAAAGTCATAACCTCTAAGCCACGAAGCCGGCAGAGACATATCAGTACAGACATATACAGTACTGAGTAGAGTAGTAGAAACATATCAGTATAGATATATACAGAGATGAGAAGCAGAGACATATCAGTACAGACATATACAGTACTGAGTAGAGTAGTAGAAACATATCAGTATAGATATATACAGAGATGAGTAGCAGAAACATATCAGTACAGACAGCACAGAGATGAGTAGCTGAGACATGTAAGTATAGACATATACAGTAATAAGATAAACAGTAGAAGACAGACACCAATAGAAGGACATGTTAGAAAACTTCACTATCAAACCCGTGAGTTGATACACCTGAATGAACATACCTCCCTAAGCTGCTCTTGCAACCCTTTGTGTTCTGTAACCATGGCCACTTGGCACTCCAAGTCTCTGTAAACTGATCTGTAACCTACATAGATCAAATGTGATATTATTCACTAGAACATGGCAGCTGTCAGCACTTTAAATATTCTGTCAGTTCATAAACCTGATTGTTTCAACTTGGTAGTGTTAACACATCTGATTGTGTCAACTTGGAAGTGTTAACACATCTTGTCGTTTCATCTTGGTGGTGTTAACACGTCTAGTTGTTTCAACTTGGTGGTGTTAAAACATCTTATTGTTTCAACTTGGTGGTGTTAACACATCTGGTTGTTTCAACTTGGAGGTGTTAACACATCTGGTTGTTTCAACTTGGTGGTGTTAACATGTCTGGTTGTTTCAACTTGGTGGTGTTAACACATCTGGTTGTTTCAACTTGGTGGTGTTAAAACATCTTATTGTTTCAAGTTGGTGGTGTTAACATGTCTGTTTGTTTCAACTTGGTGGTGTTAACATGTCTGGTTGTTTCAACTTGGTGGTGTTAACATGTCTGGTTGTTTCAACTTGGTGGTGTTAACATGTCTGGTTGCTTCAACTTGGTGGTGTTAACATGTCTGGTTGTTTCAACTTGGTGGTGTTAACACATCTGATTATGTCAACTTGGTGGTGTTAAAACATCTTATTGTTTCAACTTGGTGGTGTTAACACATCTGGTTGTTTCAACTTGGTGGTGTTAAAACATCTTATTGTTTCAACTTGGTGGTGTTAACACATCTGGTTGTTTCAACTTGGTGGTGTTAAAACATCTTATTGTTTCAACTTGGTGGTGTTAACACATCTGATTGTGTCAACTTGGTGGTGTTAAAACATCTTATTGTTTCAACTTGGTGGTGTTAAAACATCTTATTGTTTCAACTTGGTGGTGTTAACACATCTGGCTGTTTCAACTTGGTGGTGTTAAAACATCTTATTGTTTCAACTTGGTGGTGTTAACATGTCTGGTTGTTTCAACTTGGTGGTGTTAACACATCTGATTGTGTCAACTTGGTGGTGTTAACACATCTGATTGTGTCAACTTGGTGGTGTTAACACATCTGGTTGTTTCAACTTGGTGGTGTTAAAACATCTTATTGTTTCAACTTGGTGGTGTTAAAACATCTTATTGTTTCAACTTGGTGGTGTTAACACATCTGATTGTGTCAACTTGGTGGTGTTAAAACATCTTATTGTTTCAACTTGGTGGTGTTAACATGTCTGGTTGTTTCAACTTGGTGGTGTTAACACATCTGATTGTGTCAACTTGGTGGTGTTAAAACATCCTATTGTTTCAACTTGGTGGTGTTAACACATCTGGTTGTTTCAACTTGGTGGTGTTAAAACATCTTATTGTTTCAACTTGGTGGTGTTAACATGTCTGGTTGTTTCAACTTGGTGGTGTTAACACATCTGATTGTGTCAACTTGGTGGTGTTAACACATCTGATTGTGTCAACTTGGTGGTGTTAAAACATCTTATTGTTTCAACTTGGTGGTGTTAACACATCTGATTGTGTCAACATGGTGGTGTTAAAACATCTTATTGTTTCAACTTGGTGGTGTTAACACATCTGATTGTGTCAACTTGGTGGTGTTAAAACATCTTATTGTTTCAACTTGGTGGTGTTAACACATCTGGTGGTTTCAACTTGGTGGTGTTAAAACATCTTATTGTTTCAACTTGGTGGTGTTAACATGTCTGGTTGTTTCAACTTGGTGATGTTAACACATCTGATTGTGTCAACTTGGAAGTGTTAACACATCTTGTCGTTTCATCTTGGTGGTGTTAAAACGTCTAGTTGTTTCAACTTGGTGGTGTTAACACATCTGATTGTTTCAACTTGGTGGTGTTAACATGTCTGTTTGTTTCAACTTGGTGGTGTTAAAACATCTGGTTGTTTCAATGTGATAGTGTTAACACGTCTGACTGTTTAAACTTGGTGGTGTTTTGTTAGTGTGTGTGAGTATGAAATGCTACGAGAGTGGAAAAATGAATCAAGGAATGTAATACAAGCACATTTTTGATCAAATTTAACAAAAGCCCAACAGCAAAAATGGGTAAGAATCAGGCTTAAGCTGTGCATGCTCTACCAGGAACAAAGGTTTTTAGATGGCATAAAGCATTTCTGGATAGCCATGGAAGTCATTCTGGAAAAGCTTGCACATAAGAAAATAGATGAAAATGTGGCCATTCTAAAGGTCTGATCCATGTTTGATAGTCACAATGCCCAAAGGTGAGTACAGAGAAAAGTAAAGGAAAGAAAATAAAAACTACTCTAAACTACATAGAAAACCCAAAAAGTGCCTGGACCCATGCAAATACAAAGGGGTCAGCAAAACACTCAACAGAATATGAAGGTGGAGGAATTCTCCTGAATATAAAAAAAAATGGAGCAAACAGTCAGTGAAAACTGGAAAATTCTCAAGTAACTTCAGGAGGACTTGAAAACTGTAGCAGAAATGCTGCTGATTGAGAAAAATATACAGCTCTCTACACAGTTGTAAAGACAACTGGCTCAATATTGAAGAGCAAAAACAGTGCAGACCTAGCAAACCTAAGAGCAGCACTACAAGAACTATGTCAGAAATCTTAAAGAATTATAATACAATGGATCTCATCTCAATGCAACATACCTGGAAATGTAGAGGCTGCCAAACTGGCAAAGGAAGGTGATGACAACCTCAGCCTCACATAGACATAAGCAATGATGAGGCCACAGGTTTATAAGAAGCACTTACTAAGTGGAAAACTGAGCATCCAGGCCACCAGAAAGATGCATGTTATGAACTGAACCGAAGTGAACAAGTTGTGATCTTCATACTCCACAAAGGACACAACAGGCTAAAAACCACTTGTTCAATAAGCTAAAGATAAAAGATACTGAATGAAAATAACTGTGGAATTGGTAAATTATGGCTAAACATTTTGCTGCAAGAGTGTCAAACATATGCAGAAGAGAGAAAATTATTCTGACCTACAACTACTCCATTTGCAAACAAATGTTATGGAGATGTTAACATTCTCAAGTTGAGCTGCTGTGTTCTTTAAACATATTTAGGTTGATGACCCCGGATGTGTAAAGAAGAGTTATATAGATTGTTTTCTTCCAAACAAAAACTCTACGAAGGAGCAAGAGACAGATTTCAGAGTTTTCCGCGGTCAAATGGGGACTTCAATAAACAGTGGATGTTTTATAAAAGAAGATTCAAGTGACAGGGACAGAGACCTTGTAAAGATATTATGTTCATATAAAACTGATGTTAATAAGCACATTTCTCCGATGGATGTTACATATGATCCATTTAATTATATGTTATCTCATTATAATCTCCATTGTGTTGAAATGAATAAAGTATTGTTTGCCAATATTTAGAGAGAATGCCAGCTCCTCATAAAAATGGTTTGGTCTATAACTACACTACCTTATAAAGAAGGCTAAAACGGGAGAACATTTGCATGCTTACAAAAACATGCAATAATTGACACATTAAATAAATTTGTTGCATATCCTTTACAGGATGTCACAGTCAACCCCAGCATCTGTTGGCTGTTTGTGATTTCTTGGCAAGTTTACATTCAGTAGTTTGTCACTGCTTTCTGAACGGCAGGCACTCATACCATTTTATGAAAACCAACGCAAGGTGGTCTGCTGCCAAATAGCTTGCAGCTGTGTGTTGAGTGCGGTATGTGGGATTACGAACTGCGTCTGTAATCCCTTCGCCACAGAGCCGGCAAATTTATGTGGTATGCGGGGTTACTGCTTCGTCAGAGAGCCGGCGACACATAAAACACCTGCTAATAAAACATACTGACCAAAGTTTGGTGAACCAACAAGTGTCAGAGTTGGCAGATGCTGATTAGGCAGATAATACCAAAGTCCTTTCCCATGAAAAGTCCAGCTGTCTCGAACATACTCCATCAAGTGTATTCGCTGATTCTGGTGTGTCTTTTCCACTTGTTTCAAAAACTTGTGAGCTAAATAGATGTAGGAGTAAGGTATAGCTCCAGCAACACCTTTAGCTCCCAAGAAACCATTTGCCTGTTTGACAAATTAAAGTACTCACATAAATGACATGTAGGATTTGTTTCAATTCAATATCACAGCTATACATTAGAACATTTGGTCTCGCCTGATGGCGAGGGACACTGTACATAGGGAAAGCTAATCCACACGCAAAATTCAGTCCAGCACTACTAGAAATAGTGTGTATGGACTACGCTTGAGTTCAAAGTGAGCCAGCGCCCCCCCACCCACCCAAAAAAAAAATTTGGTCTGTAAAAAGTAAAAAGGACACATTATAAGAGGGGACTTCAGATGAAAACCTTAAAAGTATGATAGAAATTACAATAACCATGCCAGTGTCTTGTAAGCTGTCAATATTGTTGTTAAGGGTGTCAAGAATGTTAAGCATGCGACATCACACTGCAGACGAATACAGCGACATTATAAGGACAGTCCGCCCCACTTTGACATGCACCAAAGAGTAGTGTTGAGACTTTCCTTCCAGCCGTACAAAAGTATAATCTTTCTGGGAATTGTGTTGCAGAGGTCTCCTTCCCCATTTCAAGCTCAGAAACTGGCAGGGCATGCAAGACTGCCATAACATGATGAAACCAGGTCATGACTCAGCACAGGACTGACTGAGATGAGTTCTATTTTGGGAATGTTTCCTCCACAGATATTAGGTATTTAATTGTCCATAAACTCCAACCCAATCCCCAGAGGGCATCAACGTTGATAAGAATATCATCAAAAGAAAATATGTATATCACTGAGATTTAATTGCTTTGTGACAGAAGGCCACAGTTTTTATCATGAAATGATCATAGTAATCTTGTATTCAACACTTCAGAAGTAACAAAAAAATTGGTTGTTTAATTGTTTGATAGCAGCTATCATTATTATTATTAAATTATTATTATTATTATTAACATTATTATCATATAACAGGTCCTTTACAGAATGTCACTTTCATCACAGCTTACAAAAGATTCTTGATCCCTGGCCACATTCCTTTCTTTTAATAATTTTTTCTGTAACATTTAAGTTAAAAACCCCCAGCCTTCATCTGAGTGATTATAAAATGTTTCAACAGGGGACTGAGTGATCTTGAGGTATGGTGTCCGCCTCGAGTGCTGGAGGTCTCAGGTTCAAGCCTCAGTGAGGCCCGGGATTTTTTCACGTGGACTTCTAGTAACAAACTTTCCCCTAGTGTCTGGGTAGTGAGATCGGACGCCCGTATGTATTGTTGCGCACGTAAAAAATCCCTTGGCAGTTGGAAATCGAAAAAGAGTAGTCTAACGGCGCTGCCCGGGCAAAATTTTGAGTTAAAAATCTACCCAAAGTATTTCAGGATCCTCGCAGTTCAGGAACCTCGCTGGTGCTACAGAGTTCTGCACTGAGCTGAGATTTTCCGGACTCAGGCTTGAGTTAGGAGTTAGAACGAACCACTTATGGGTTACACCCATGTGCCGTGATGTTCATCCATCAAGTAAACTAAACTAAAATGTTTCAAGACTCACATCTGTATGTTTCCAAAGGAAAGACGCATGTTCTCATTTTACTTTTCACTTGTTTGCTGGTGTTGTGCTGTAGGCTCTTTTTAGTGATTAACCTCTGCATTGCTATGGCTATGTCTACAATGAAAGCATTATGGAGGCTAGTGCAGATGTACTAACCCTAGAGGGAAAGAATGGTGGAAGACAGAGTGTCAGAAAGGAGAAAGAGATGAGAAAGAAAATAAGGGGAATGATAGGAGTTGGAAGATAAGCAGGCTGGCTTTGTAGATATCAAATGCTGGCAGGAGGCCAGCATGGCCGAATGGATAAGAACACACTTTCTTAAACATCTGGTGTGCTGATCCTGAGACAAGGGGTTCAACCTCTACACCAGACAGTTGGGCTAAAGGCCCAACCTCCACATCGGACAGTTGGACTAAAATGTTAACTTCTCGTCCTTGACTTGGGGGATGTAAATTACAAGTACCTCTGAAGTCGGAGTGAGTTCACTTGATGGCAAGGGACACTGGTAATAGGGAAAGCTAATCCACACGCAAAATTCAGTCCAGTGCTACTAGAAGTAATGTGTATTGAGTTCAAAGCGAGCAAGTGCAGGATAGTACTGTAAGACCAGCATAACCATTGTTTTCCTACCTGTGGTGAAGCCATGAGAATGCTGAATCTGGCCAAAGACTGGTTCACAATGACAGACATGTAGTAATCTGTCAGATTGAAGTATCCTGAAGCCAGCAGAATGTTGTCATGAGCATTTGAAGCTCGCAACAAACTGAGCAACATCTGCTCATCGTGAGTCACCCCAAAAGGCCCCATTTGGACGAGTGGGTATACAACAGTGTCTCCTGACTGACAGCTTGAGACAGATTCATCTGTAAAACTCTTGTCACTCGATTCAGTTCTCTGTATGCCACTAAAGGATTTTGCACTGTGGAATGTCTCTCCAACTCTCAAACAGGATTCAATCTTTTCCCTTGCAGCCAGTTTAAATTTCAAGTTGTTTCCTGAAATTGAAATAATAGCTTTAATCGATCAATATGTTGAATGACAGGTTGCAAGAACTCTTCAATACCAGAGTTTTTAACTGTTAAACATGGGGCACATTTTCTTATACACTTGTATGAAATTTGGGGGTAGAGATGCTTGCTTCATCTTTTGTGTGTGTCTGAAGCAAAATCTTTGACTGAGAGAGGTTAAGAGACAAAAACGCAAGGGAATGAGAGCCAGGAAAAGAGGGAGAGAGACAGACAGAGAAATAGAAAGTTAGAGCAGGAGAAGTTGAGAGAAGGATATGGATATGGGAGGGATAAGTGAGGGAGACAGAACAGGGGGCATGCTTTAGATACATATTTTTTAAAACAGGGTAAGTGAGGATGAAGAAAAGGAAAAAATGCTAAAAGAGAGGATCAGTAAAGAGAAAGAGGAAGGGAAGCAAGCAGGTACTCACACTCACACTCTCTCTCTCGCTTGCACGCGCGCGTACGTGCGCGCGCGCGTGTGTGTGTGTAGAGAGATTTATTTCAAAACAGAGTTGGTGTTTAGTGAAGGCAAGGAGAAGAAGACAGAGGGTGAAATCAACTTTATTATCAAATCAACTTTATTTTCAAAGGGTAACAAATTGGGCACGCAGGCCCATTTTACATTCGGCCCTTCCAATCACTCGTCTTTCGTTCATCAAGAGCATTATACATTTACATAGGAAGAAAGATAAACATTGTGAAATGAATGTTGTAAACATAGTCAAGACAAATTACCATGTTATGAGGCCCATCTCCCACCTACCAATACATCACCCCACCCACACACACACACACCCAGGGACACATACATACGAGGCAAGGAGGTAGATTTTATATATTCGAAACCTGAGCCAGAGAGGAGAGGGGGGTCACAAGAGGAAGTAAAGAGAGAGAAAACATGAGGGAGAGGAGAAAGGAGACTGAGTCAGGAAGAAAGAAAATGAGAGACAGGGATAGAGCAGGAAAGACGGTGAGAGGGAAAAACACAGGGAGCGAGGGCAGCAGGTAGACTGTATGTCTTTCAAACAGAACTAGAAAGAGCAAGCGAGAGTAGAAAATGTGATGGAAGTGAGAGGATGAGGGGCAAGGAAAGAACGGATGAATTTAAACAGGCTGGCTTTACATATATAAATAAATGAAACCTAAAAACATTAATTGTAATTAAATTTACATCAGATTTGTGACTATGAATAGTGAATAGCTAACATCTTCTTCTTCTTCAGCGTTCCGAGCCATTGAGGTTCTTTGCTGCAGATACAATCCGTCTCCATTCGTCTCTCTGGTGGACCCTCTCTTGCCAGTCGTTGATTCCAAGTGCTTGTAAGACTGTATATGTATTATCTCTCCACCATCTTCTTGGTCTACCTCGGGGTCTACGGTCATTTATTTCCTGAGTGTAAGCGAGTTTTGTTTCCCTATTATCTTCCATTCTTTCTATATGCCCCAGCCATTGTAGTCTATTAGCCTTCATGATACCAGTGATTAGCGGGGACTTAAACAGATCATAAATGTCTTTGTTACTTCTTCTTTTCCACTCTCCACTTTGTGTATCCCTAATGGGTCCAAAGATGCGTCTTAAAATTTTGTTCTCAAAGGTTTGTAACAAGGCTTCGTCTCCTTTCGTTGTACTCCAGGTTTCAGAGCCATACAGCACAACTGGTCTGATCAGTGTTTTGTATATTGTGATTTTGGTGTTACGAGATAACGCATTTGATTTTAGTAGATGTTGTAGTGCATAGTGAATAGCTAACATGGTTTTAAAACAAAAAAATATGATAACCTTCCTCTCTCTCTCTCTCTCTCTCTCTGTGTGCGTGCATGTGTATCATGAGTGTGTGTGTGTCATTCACACCCACCCACCAATATATGCTCCAGACTACAAACTAACAGTATAAAAAACAATGATGAATGTACCTTTGTATGGGTGAATATTCCAGCCCGGTGCCAAATTTAATGAATTGTCAGGCGCCAGAGATAACGAAAAGGACATGATGGCCTTGACAAAGTCATCAAAGAAATCTGCCAACTGACTGCAGTTATTGAAAAGGATGTAGCGGTCTTGTCTGTTAGTGAAGTAGTCTGTACTCAAGTTTGCCCTGAAAGATGAAAATAATGTATGAGTGAATATTCCAGCCCAGTGCAAATGTAATGAATTGTCAGCTTAGCAGTAAAGATTGGGAGGGGGGAGGGGGGGGGGGGGGGGGGCATTTACTAGCTTTGAACTCAAGCATAGTCCACAATGCTACTTCTAGTAGTGATGGACTGAATTTTGCCCGTGAATTAGATTTCCCTATTAACAGTGTCCCTAGCCATCAGGCGAATCCACTCCGACTTCAGAGCTACTTGTAATTTACATCCCCAAGTCAAGGATGAGAAGTCATCATTTTAGTCCAACTGACCTGTATAGGAATTGAACCCCTACCTCAGCATCAGCACACTGGATGTTTAAGAATGAGGGCTCTTATCCATTCTGCCATGCTGACCTCCAGCCTGAAAGATGAAAATAATGTTGTATGGTTCAGCACACTTCTGGTTACTACACAACACAGGCTTATTGCCGATTCTACAAAATCATTCATCCTGGGCCTCACTCATCCTGTGCAAATTCCCCCCCCCCCCCAAACAACAATGGTCTTTGGAAATTTCTATAATTTCTATTATAGGCCAGATGTCCTGTCTCTGTGGCTACCATGTATAAATTATCACTGAATCCATCTACATTGTGGTCTTTTTCTTTTTTGATTCCCCTGTTCACTTCCCTCCATAATTATTTTGTCTAGACTTTCATGTTTTTTTAACATGTTCAAAATATGTCATTTTTCACATATTTTTCATCTTAACAACCATTTTTCTTCAATGCTGAGTACTTTGTTGGATATATCTGTTTGTCTTCCTTTCTCTCCAATTAATTGTCGATACTGTTTGCAACATGTATATTCAAAGGAGGATCTGTACTTTCAGCTGATTTGTGAAATATTCCAGTTTTGCACCCATATGTTACCACAGGAAATATTCATGAACTCAGTATTCTAACCTTGATTATTCTATCTGTTTCAATACAGAAATGTTTTAATTATAATTTTTTTAGTGCAATGTTTGTTCTTCAAGGTCGACGCAGCCTAAAATAGGTATGAGGAAATGACTTGGGAAGTAAGTGAAGGCGGTCGGTGTGATACTGACTACGTCACCCACTGACTGGTCTATACAAATATGGGCTTAGCACCATATGCCCAGTGCACTTTAAGAACTGTCAAAGGGTGCTTCACTACTTTGCTTTACCACGATCTCTACATCCACAGTAGAAATAATGGATCAAATGTCCAGACTTCACAGATGAGTGTGAATGGACAAATCCTGTATGAATTCTGAGGTGTTAAAGATCCTTCATTGTTTGAAATTATGATCAGAGTAGTTAGTAATTTGTCACTGCTCTGTCAACATTCCAAAAATTGGAAAAGCCACATGCATCATTCATTGTTGGTGTGGAAGGTAAAGGAAAAACACCACACCAAATTTCCAAGAATAAGTTTATGAGCTGCCAGAAGACAAGACTGATGTTGACAATAACATGTTCTGAAAACCTCATAATCAATCTTCAGAATGAAAAAGACCCTGACATAATGACTTATGATAAAAAAAAACAGCTTCTTTATATGAGTTATGTCCATCTGGGTTTTGGTTTGGAATCTGTCACAAGGAAATACCTCAAACCAACAACATGACCAACCTAGACCTAATCTCAGCCAGCCTTAGCTGCTGTACTGAATTGTGACCTGGCTACACTGTAACATGCCTCTTCACAGATGTGAAGCTTCAGTACCAGTCCTGCACACACCACTGGTTTCTGAGCTTGTTGAAGAGAAGTACTTTACTGTACTGAACTGTACTGCACTTTACTGGCACCTTGCCGTCTTGACAGATGATAGTTAATGTGCTTTAAAAACAAGGCATAATAACCTCTCCATAGTACAAAGCCTGGACTGAATTGTAGAGACCACGTGCTGCCCATGCAGCATGATCCCTCTCTCTGCAATAGTCCCCATGGAGATGGAACTTTGGTACTAGGTCAGTAGAAGTCTCTGTACCGACTTCACTCCAACAATGCAAGCCCTTTTAGGAATCAAATGACCCGAATGTCAAAGCACCAACAAAAAACATGGTAGTCCTATACCATATACTATCATTCATTCATTGGCACCTTGCTGTCTTGACAGACGATAGTTTGTGCTTTAAAAAGGCATAATAACTTTTACCTATGGCGGTAGCGAATGTGACTGATAAGGCCAATTTGCGCTGTAAATGTCCGTTCACAGTGGGTGCATGTGAACACGTGGTCATTTCCACCATCATGCACCATCTTACGTCTCAAACGCTCGGTGTGTGACTTATCTGCAATAATTTTCTCCTTTGTCTTTATTCCATTTCTGATGTTTGCCCTCCATGCAACACGTTCAGCGGCAACTTGCTCCCAATGTGCATTATCAATGCCTGTATCAATCATGTCCCACTTACACACATCTTTGTATCGTAGTAGACGCCGACCCTGAGATCTCTTACCCATCTGTAATTCACCAAAACAGATGTCCTTTGGTATTCTACCATCATCCATCCTCCTAAGATGTCCTATCCATCTAAGTCTACGAAGACTGAGCATGGAATAAACTGTCACACAACTTGATCTTTCCAATACTTCAGTATTAGTGATTTTGTCTTGCCACTTAATACCAAAAATTTTTCGCAGACACCGCATATAAAAGCTGTTTAAATGTTTCTCTTGGTGTGAGTAAGTTGTCCAGGTTTCACTGCCATAAAGAAGAGTACTAAGGACACAGGCTTGATAGACAAGGACTTTTTGTTTTTGCAGTAAGCTTCCTGTTCTCCTAGACTCTTTTTCTTAACCTGTTCATTGTTGTTGCTGCCTTACCA
The DNA here is from genome assembly GCA_014155875.1 of Cepaea nemoralis. NCBI lineage: Eukaryota > Metazoa > Mollusca > Gastropoda > Stylommatophora > Helicidae > Cepaea > Cepaea nemoralis. The sequence goes on along the minus strand of JACEFZ010020862.1, from coordinate 16,907 downwards.
ATCCGGATGTTGATTTCCTGATCCATATACTATCACTGAGGTGTGAAATGCTAGGCTTTCACATATTCTAGGCCACAACATATAAGATGGAGTGAGTCAAAGAAACAGACTTAGTTAAAACTCTGCCTTCTACAGGACTCGCCAACCAATACTGAGTTAATATAAGTTCACATTAACTCCTCCAACCAGTACAATAAAATAAAATGGAATCTCACCCACTAATAATAAAACTGTCATCAAACAGATAAACCTTCACATGTGTTAATCCTATAGTTTCGTTGAAGCGGTCAGGTATTATCTTCTTCAACAGTCCTCGAAGGTCAGGTGTGTGGAACAATGAGACGCTGACATTCCTGAACTCAGCAACAAGAGGCCGCAGCATTGACCTGGAATTGACTGTACCTCTAGATCCCCTGGTGGAGTCCAGAAGAATGTTGACCTGAAAGTCTGAATTCCCTGAAACAACTGCAGCCAGGCAAGCTTCTCTCACACAGGACACCTGTGACACAAATTGATACAGGGAACTGTCATGATTGTTATACATTAACATACATTGGTGTTTCATAACATGAAAGGCTCTTTTACAAAGTAGATAGCTTTGTAGTAGATAACTTTTTTCTTTTTTTTTAAGATAGCTTTATTGTTGGGCAACTTGGCAGTAAAGAAACGATATTTTATAGCTAAACTGCTGTAGGGATGAAAATTATCAGCTTAATCACTATCATCTTTTCTTGGCTTATTCATTGTCCAAAACAATGTTTTCCCGTAGTGAATTTGAATAACAAAGACACAAACAATAGATTGCACGATTTATTGCCTGGCATATTTCGCTGCATCTCGTCAGGTACATACTGCAGAAATCACACAACTTACGTGAAATTAACTAGATAAATCCTTCAAGTTGAAATATACACAATTTCGCACAGTAATGTCGATTGTCTACCACGGTAATTTTAAGCTGACTAACATGTCTTTCTGTTTACACAATTCTGGCTTGCGTTGATAGATCATAATTGCTTCTGCAAATTTTAACAAGCGAGTATTCTGTGTTCTAAACAACACGCGAAATGCAGTCTCTCTGGACACAACATGGCGACTGGCGACAATGTGCCTGCCGATTGAAGACGCCGGGAGCTTCCGGTGTGTCGGCTCCTCGTGGCTATCATCTCCTGTGTGTTGTATCTTGTTGACCCATTGAGGTATGTGTTCTGACACCCGTTTGTTAAGCTGTCTCTCCGTTCGGCCAATGTAAACGGCCTGGCATCTACATGTGAATTGGTAAATACAATTGTTTGTGGCGTACAGAGGAACAGGCTCTTTGACTGTTGGTGTAGGAATGGGTACGGTTTTACATCTAATGACTGGAGTTGCCGCACAGAATGTTCGACCTACTGCTGTAGTAAGCCGGTCTTGTGTATATTTCAACTTGAAGGATTTATCTAGTTAATTTCACGTAAGTTGTGTGATTTCTGCAGTATGTACCTGACGAGATGCAGCGAAATATGCCAGGCAATAAATCGTGCAATCTATTGTTTGTGTCTTCGTTATTCAAATTCACTATGGGAAAACATTGTTTTGAATTTCTCAAACGTCGCCTCCCATTACCAACTGTGAAGCGATTAGATGGATTACTCAAGCTGAAGTGTAAAATATCGCTACAGGATTGTCGATTGAGATTTCTCGAGGAATGCCTAAGGACGGGGATATTTCCTCACCGGTATTTCAGATCTCTGAGGACGGACAGAATATGTCCGACAAGAAAAAACCTGAGACGACTGACAAAAAACCAGATAGAAGAAACCCAGTCCAAGCTGGCCAACTTGAAGCGCACACACAGTTCTGCCTACTACGTCACCCAAGAATTGAGCTTGTATGGCTACTTGAAGTTCACTAAATTCTGTACAGAAGCAGTGTACAAGGTGAAAATCGCAGAGAATGCTCGCCTCAACAAATCACTGAGCACTGAAAAGGTAACAACGTCAGTACTAGACAACCCAGAGAAGTATGTGAGGAACTTATCGTCATACGTACTCAACAACATTGAAACAGAGGCCCTTGCATACGGATTAAAATTATGCATAAAGCCTAAACACATCAATCGTGTTGAGTCGCAAGCACAGTTTGAAATGTTGTTTGATCAAGTCTCCAAGTTATCACCTACCTCTGCTGAGTCGGTCGGGTGGCTGAAGGCCAAACTGGTAGATTTAGAACACCAGTATCGCACAACACCCTCTAAACAGACGTGTCCGCTGACCAACGAACACCTTACTGCCTTAAAAGCGTTAAAGGCTAACAAAACCCTCGTCATACTGAAACCTGACAAAGGGAGCGGTACAGTACTGATGGACATGTCAGATTACCAGAGAAAAATGGATGTAATATTGTCAGACGAATCCAAATTCAGGATAGATCAAAAAGTAAACAAGTCGGAGGACCTGGATGCCATAATGAGGAAAGAGATCCAGTCACTTGTGAATGCGGGACTCATCAGTGAGGCCACTGTAAAAACGCTCACACCACGTGGCTCGCACACTCCTCAGATGTACGGTCTACCCAAACTTCACAAGCCCGGCATCCCGCTAAGACCTATCCTGTCCATGGTTAACTCTGCACAACACCGAATGGCGAGATGGTTAGCCGAAATGTTAAAGCCAGTACGACAGTCCTTCGATCCAAAAATACTCAGAGATACATTCCAACTGGTGGAATTATTGGATACTATGGACATAAATAACAAACACATGGCATCCATGGATATAGCCTCCCTATTCACTAACGTTCCATTAGAGGAGACAGTGAAAATAATAAGGGAACGCATTGAAGACAAACAACTAAAATTAGGCATACCAACACCTATTCTGGAGAGGCTACTACTACTATGTACTGCCAACATCCAATTCAATTTTCAAACTAAGTCATACCGCCAAATTGACGGAGCGGCCATGGGGAGTCCTCTTGGTCCTATTCTAGCGGACATCTTCATGGCACACTTAGAAGAAAAGAGATCCTCAGACATCAACAACTTGGCCTTTTACCGGCGTTATGTGGACGATATACTAATTATCACCACAGACGAGCTACAAGCAACATCGTTTCAGGCCACAATGAACAAGACGCATAAAAACATCTCTCTATCTATGGAACACGAACACAACGAAGCGTTACCGTTACTAGATATTCTAATGAGACGTAGAGCAGACGGCACAATTCAAAGATCGGTGTATCGCAAAGAAACATGGACTGGCCAATACCTAAATTTTCAGAGCTTCACACCTGTCCAGTACAAACGGGGCTTAGTACGGACCTTGTTTGACCGTGCTAGAAAGATATGCACCCAGGACACACTGACAGAGGAATTTGAAACTCTGAAGAATGTCTTAAACCTGAATGGGTACTCCACAGGATTTATAAAGCGCCATTGCCAACAGCCCAAACCCAAAGCAGACGAAACTACAGTCCCTAAACTCAAGGTATTCATCCAGCTAACCTTTCGAGGGGATGACGTAATGCAACGTCTACAAGACCGGCTTACTACAGCAGTAGGTCGAACATTCTGTGCGGCAACTCCAGTCATTAGATGTAAAACCGTACCCATTCCTACACCAACAGTCAAAGAGCCTGTTCCTCTGTACGCCACAAACAATTGTATTTACCAATTCACATGTAGATGCCAGGCCGTTTACATTGGCCGAACGGAGAGACAGCTTAACAAACGGGTGTCAGAACACATACCTCAATGGGTCAACAAGATACAACACACAGGAGATGATAGCCACGAGGAGCCGACACACCGGAAGCTCCCGGCGTCTTCAATCGGCAGGCACATTGTCGCCAGTCGCCATGTTGTGTCCAGAGAGACTGCATTTCGCGTGTTGTTTAGAACACAGAATACTCGCTTGTTAAAATTTGCAGAAGCAATTATGATCTATCAACGCAAGCCAGAATTGTGTAAACAGAAAGACATGTTAGTCAGCTTAAAATTACCGTGGTAGACAATCGACATTACTGTGCGAAATTGTGTATATTTCAACTTGAAGGATTTATCTAGTTAATTTCACGTAAGTTGTGTGATTTCTGCAGTATGTACCTGACGAGATGCAGCGAAATATGCCAGGCAATAAATCGTGCAATCTATTGTTTGTGTCTTCGTTATTCTTATTCATTGTCATCTCCTGTTTGTAAAGTAAAGGAACCCTTCACACACTTTAAGCTGCATTAGGCATATGGTGCTACACCCATATTTTTATCATTTGAATTCATTCCGATGTGGATCGAACCTATAACCACTGGGCCGGCAGGCGAGCATCTAGTAACCACATTACCACAGCTCCCATCTCTTCTACGGCTACTTTAGAAACATTGGGCTGTGGTCTTTCAGCAACCAGTACAGAAGTGTTGGCATTGATTTACAATGGTGATTTCAGTGGCAATTTATATACACCGATGAAGTTAGTGGTGCTATTAAATAAAGCAAGAAAAATATAATCTGTATTAGTTCATTAAACATATCAAAATAATGATCTCAGATATTTTTTTTTTAAATATCATTATAGTTTTTTTTAAAAACATTGTGAATCGAAAAGCTCTAATCTTTAAAACTACACAAACAACAGATTGTGAGAAAGGTTTACACAAAAATAAGATGTGTATGCATTGACATAAGATATTTGTGAAGAGACTGACTAGTATACATAAAAATCAAAGGGTTAACAGGCACACGTAATATATTCAAATATAATAAAATACAAAACATGAATACTTCATAAACTGGGCAGAATACTAGTAGTATGTCCACAGGAGAGTGCAAAGACCCAGGAAAGGCAGAATTTGTGTGAGACTGACACAGATACAGAAAGAAATATGCATAAATGAAAACTAAAATAATACATAAGGTACAACAGTACGTATACATGTAAATTTCAAATACACAGCATCAATATTTTATAAAACACATCATAAAATCAACTGAACTGACCAAATCTTTTTCCAGATCACCACTCCCTAGGTACAAAGATGCAAATGTTATTCTCTTTTTAGCTTTCCTGGACTTCAGCTGTAGAATTAATAAACAGAAATAATTATAACTAAAGCCAAATTCTTAATTATCTAAGCTATAATTGAGGAAAAAGATAGCTCCATCGTATTTTGTGGTATTCCTTCCTTTCCTCTTTCACAACCTTGAAGGCCACTGCAGAATTGTCTCCACTTCACTTTATCTGCCTCTTGCCAGCATTTGAGTTTCTGCCGGGAATTGTTTTGTCCATTTCTGAGTATGATCTGAACTGTCTTTCAGTACTTTCAAGATGATGAATTTCTTCAGATGATGTTGGCTTGTGGTGTCACAACTAAAACAGTAAATATGTTTTGAGGATGTTGCTATTATCTTCAGGTTCTGACATAAAATATGAAAAATGAAACAATATAACAAAACTGCAACATAATTTCAAGAAGGGATCAAGAAGCATATGTCCAGAATGCAGAGGATAGGTGTTTATGGAAACACAACTGTCCCCTACACTGGAGGATGATAACAATCATTTGGCAAGACATGACTGGAAATGTTCAAATTCAAAACAGATGACTGTGAGATGTTTTATGTTTATGTCAAAGTATGAAACTATTCTGCTCACTTTCAGCACTTCATAAAACTGTGTGGGCTCTGTGATCACTTGCACCTGTTCCCCTTGTATGATAAACTTGGGTCCATACTGTGACAACCAATTAAATGACTTGAGTCTATTCCCGGGCACCTGGACAGGTTTGCCATGCATAGCAAAGGTGTTGCTTCTGTTGGGTGCTGCATCCTGTGCTGGTGGTTTGTTGCACAAACACCTGTCAAATAACAAACGTAAACAAGCAAGTTAGTTGCATATCCTTTACATGTAGGTCAGCATGGCCGAATGGATAAGAACGCATGTTCTTAAACATCTGGTGTGCTGATGCCGAGGTAAGGAATTCAACCCCTACACTGGTCAGTTGGACTAAAATGATACCTATCGTCCTTGACTTGGGGGTGTTTTTTTACAAGTACCTCTGAAGTCGGAGTGGACTTGCCTGATGGCGAGGGACACTGTTAATAGGTATGAGCTAATCCACATGAAAAACTCAGTTTAGCACTACTGGAAGTAGTGTGCATGGACTATGTTGAGTTCAAAGTGAGTGAGCACGCAAGTGCGCGCACACACACACACACACACAAATCATTTACATGATTTTGCAGTCAACCCCAGCTTTGTTTGGCCGTTTGTGATTTCTTGGCACGTTTATGTTCAGTAGTTTGCCATTGCTTTCTGAACGACCGGCACTCTTACCACTGAATGAAAACCAACCCAATGCGGTCTGATGCCAAATTGCCCGCAGTTGTGTGTCGAGTATGATATGCGGGATTACGAATTTCGTCTATAGCCCCTTCACCACAGAGCTGGTAACAAATGTAAAACAAATCATCAAATGTTTATTTGTAGTAATTTATCCTAATTACTTTCACCACATTAAACATCACAGTAACCAGGAAGAGAAAGTGACAGAAAGCATGGTCCCTGGAAGAAGATGCATGGGTTGACAAGCAATAAAATGGACACAGAATGCTGCACACTTGTGCCCCTGAGTTGGCTTTGCCTGTCACAAATAAGCTGAGGAGTATTAAAATATTTCAATAGAAAAGAATCATCATCATCATCATCATCAAGTGCTCTGCCAGCTGGCGTAGACGTTCATGGCTCTCCACAGATCTCGGTCTTTGATGTTCTGGATCAACTCTGCTGATGGTATTCCTCCATGCCACCGTCTCAATCCATCCAGCATCATTTCTAAGTCTGCCTCTGCCTCTTTTCCCTGCGATCTTTCCAGTTGTCACGATGTTCTCCAATGTCTCTCTTCTCATCACATGACCAAATAAAGCTGTTTGTCTCTTTCTTATTGTTGTGTATAGTGTTCTAGTTTCATTAGCCTCTTTCAGGCAATCGTTGTTAGTTACTCTGGCAGTCCAAGGAATTCGCAACATTCGTCTCAGAACAACACATTCCTGTTGCTTCTAAGTTCTTCCTAATTTGTTCATTTACATTCCAAGATTCACTGCCATACAGCAAAACTGGTTCTGTATAGCATTTCAGCACTCTCTTTCTTACAATCAGTGATAGTGACTTATTGCATAAGATACTCTTCATTTTCTGAAATGCAGCTTTTGCCTGCCCTATATTGCTCTTAATCTCTGTTGTACATCTTCCATCTGATGTTATAAATGCCCCCCACCCTTTTTTGCATATCCTATAATAGAACATCGCTGTCAACACCAGCATTTTACCACTGTTGTTGATTTCTTGGCAAGATTACGCTCAGTAATTTGCCATTGCTTTCTGAGTGGCCGACTCACATATCCCGTAAGTAACGGGTGTGGCGAGAACTGCTACCGATTCTCGCACATCTGCGTTTGCCCACTTGGATAAATGGGATAACGGAGAAAGTCGCTAACTCCTAGACCAGTGAGACCAGGTATTTAAAATTATGCACTTGGTTAAGAATATTCCCTTCTATTTCTATGTCACATTTTGGTGTCATCATTTTCTGTGATATCACCATTGTTACTGTTTTCTTGATATTCAAGGAGAGTCCTTTCTTTACACTCTCTGTTACTACAATGTCCAACAATTGTTGTAGATCTGTTGCAGTATCTGCCACCAATACTGTGTCATCTGCATAGTGTATATTGTTTATATTATCTCCGATTAGTATTCCTGGCTTCTCTTTGATCTCTCTCATTATTACTTCACTATAGAGGGAGAAGAGATCCGGTGACAAGACACACCCCTGCCATACTCCTAGCTTTATCTGTTCGTAACTACCCTCTTTATTTCCCATTTTAATTGCTGCTACTTGGTTCCAGTAAATATTCTTTATTATTCTTAAATCTTTCCCATCAATGTTGATATATTCCAACATTTTAATCAGTTCATCATGTTTTACTTTATCAAATATCTTAGTATAATCTATAAAGCACAAATATATGTCTTTCTGTTTCTATATTGATCTTTCTATTAATGTTCGTTATATTCAAAACAATGTTTTCCCGTAGCGAATTTGAATAACGAAGACACAAACAATAGATTCCACGATTTATTGCCTGGCATATTTCGCTGCATCTCATAAGGTACATACTGCAGAAATCACACAACATAAAGTGAAATAACTAGATAAATCCCTCAATCTGAATTATACACATATTCGCACAGTAATGTCGATTGTCTACAATGGTAATTTTAAACTGACTAACATGTCTTTCTGCTTGCACAAGGCCGGCTTACGCAGGTTGATCACTATGGCTTCAGCAAACCTTAACAACCGACTACTCTGTGTGTTGAACAACACACGGAAGGCATTGTCTCTTTCAACCACATGACCAAAGTGAAAGAACTAGATAAATCCCTCAATCTGAAATATACACATATTCGCACAGTAATGTCGATTGTCTACCACGGTAATTTTAAACTGACTAACATGTCTTTCTGCCTGCACAAGGCCGGCTTACGCAGGTTAATCACTATCTTTGTGCGATGCTTTCTGCAGGCTGCCCTGCAAAAAGAGACTGAGCCATATAGGGTACAACCTGGTGCAATGAAGTCAATCCTCTCAATCCTCTTGACATTCTATTGAAAGAGGAATGTGGCCTTTACTTTCCTGTTGCCAAAAACACATAATAAAATATACATCATACCAGGTTTGTTAACAATGCAACAGACTTTTAATAAATCATAAACAATTGGCGGCCATGTTTAATTGTTAAGTAGGTCAGAGCTCATCCTATCAAAAAATAGATAATATGTCAAGTTAGGCCTTGCCACCCCGGACACAATGATATATGGTACTACGTTGTATGTTTAAAACTAAACAAGCCACAGTAACAGAAGGCAGGATGTCTCAGCTTCCAATTTATTGAGCCGCGATAAAATCTCCCTCATTACTTTAATACTTAGGACCTCTTTACTTTACACTTCCTGGTTCTAAATTACGACACCAAAAAATTCATAACTCCGCTTAGAATTATCGCACACTCTTCGTTGAGATACTGTTGGATTCGTATTCGTCTTGTCAATCTGTCTCCAACTGTGATGATTTCATAAGTAAAAACCCCATTTTAAAATATTCTCTATATATGCTAATTTAATATTATTAATATTAATATGTTTAATTTATGATGTTTAGTTTCACTTACTTAATTACTTTGGACTTTAACTTTATTCCTAATATTTTAAATTCTCATTCTAATAATTTTCTCGGCACTCTTCCGATTGACGGGTCTAAATAGTTCCGCAGTGAATAAGTCAGGGGTTAAGGGTTAGGGTTAGTGTTAAACTAACACTGACCCTAACCCTTAACCCTAACTTATTCACTGCGGAACTATTTAGACCCGTCAATCGGAAGAGTGCCATTTTCTCAAATGTATTTGTCACTTAGAAATAAATAGTCTTATAAATGCAAACAACGAAAATAACAACAACAAACTTCTTCACCTCTGATTACACCAACGCAATAACAACAAGGAGGGTCGTAACATACGAAGTTCTGTTCTGATGCCTGCGGCGGCTGCCATTTTGGCTAATGTTTCTAGAGTGATCGTTCCTAGTTTCCTGATATCATCAGGTGCCGTTATTAAATATTATTTTTAGAGACCATATCCGCATAGAAGGTCTGCTACAAATACTACAATGCGTCTCTAATTCTTTTTGTCCAGTGTTTCACAGGGCACACTGGCAGGCTTCTCCCATTTATATCTCTCGATGTTGCTTATGCCACCACCATTTGACTTGAATTCCACAGACCTAAACATGTGACCCCACGTATTATAATTATATATTATTGAATTTATACCGTACATGGCAAATGCCTTGTTCAACTCTTCTGGGTAATAATCTGAGTAATTGAATGCATCAATTCAGAGGTCGTGGGTTGTGAGAATTCGCTGGATCTTTGATCCAGGAGACTGGTGTGGTTGGCAATGAACAAGCAGACAGACTGGCTGGTGACGCATCGTTGAGGGATGATTTGATGCATGATAAGATAAGGCAGATGTTGGGGAGGCCTTCTGAGCGCACGCGGATAATGCAGACGAATAGTTAGACTATCATGATTTAGAAAGAATGTGGCAGCAAGGGGTGGTCAGAAGATCTGGTAGACAGTTGTCACTCAGAGGTAAAGCCAGACGGACATATAATCAGATTGCAACAGGCACCATTAGTAATGGAACTCTTCCCTGGCTGTTGAAAATTAGGACTGAGTGTATGGAAATGCCCCCGAGGTCAATGATATCGGTTCTTAACTCAATTCAGCTCTACTGGGTAATAATTTAGATGTAGTGTCTTTTGTTATTTCAGATCATGGATTTTGCGTGTATTTATTCACGTCTTTCATGCAAATTGTGATATTCATTGTGGGTTTTCAGCCTTCTTCTTCTTCTCACAAGTATTTATTGGCGCTCATTGAATTAGACGAAAGAAGTATATTTCATGTCTGCGGCAAGCGCTGTCGTCTTTGGAGGCGAAAGAGTCGCTATAGTATCCGTTGCTTTCAATGTTTATTTTGTCTGTTGTGTTCTCTATTCTCTAGTTCTTTATTCTACTTCTATGATCGCCAATCAATACTTTTGTGAATTTGCTTATATGCCCCTCAACTTGTGGACGTTTAACCTCGTGTCTGTATTGATATCTCTGTGTATTACCTTCAACTTGTGTACGTTTAACCTCGTGTCTGTATTGATATCTCTGTGTATTAGTATTACCTTCAACTTGTGGATGTTTAACCTCTTGTGTCTGTATTGATATTTCTGTGTATTACCTTCATCTTGTGGATGTTTAACCTTGTGTGTCTGTATTTATCTCTATGTATTACCTTCATCTTGCGTACGTTTAACCTCGTGTCTGTATTGATATCTCTGTGTATTACCTTCAACTTATGGATGTTTAAGCTCGTGTATCTGTAATGATATCTCTTTGTATTGGATGTTTAACTTCGTGTGTCTGTATTGATATATCTGTGTATTACCTTCAACTTGTTAATGTTTAACCCCGTGTGTCTGTATTGATATCTCTGTGTATTACCTTCAACTTGTTGATGTTTAACCTCGTGTGTCTGAATTGATATCCCTGTGTATTACCTTCAACTTGTTGATGTTTGACCCCATGTGTCTGTAATGATATCTTTGTGTATTACATTACCTTCAACTTATGGATGTTTAACCTGGTGTGTCTGTATTGATATCCCTGTGTATTACCTTCAACTTGTTGGTGTTTGACCCCATGTGTCTGTAATGATATCTTTGTGTATTACATTACCTTCAACTTGTGGATGTTTAACCCCGTGTGTCTGTAATATCTCTGTGTATTACCTTCAACTTGTGTATGTTTAACCCCGTGTGTCTGCAATGATATCTCTGTGTATTACCTTCAACTTGTTAATGTTTAACCCCGTGTGTCTGTATTGATATCTCTGTGTATTATCTTCAACTTGTTGATGTTTAACCTCGTGTGTCTGTATTGAAATCTCTGTGTATTACCTTCAACTTATGGATGTTTAACTTCGTGTGTCTGTATTGATATCTCTGTGTATTACCTTCAACTTATGGATGTTTAACCTCGTGTGTCTGTGTTGATATCTCTGTGTATTACCTTCAACTTGTTGATATTTAACACCGTGTGTCTGTAATGATATCTTTGTGTATTACCTTCATCTTGTGGGTGTTTAACCCCGTGTCTGTATTGATATCTCTGTGCATTACCTTCAACTTGTGCATGTTTAACCCCGTGTGTCTATGTTGATATCTCTGTGTATTACCTTCAACTTATGGATGTTTAACCCCGTGTGTCTGTACTTATATCTCTGTGTATTACCTTCAACTTATGGATGTTTAACAATCTTGTGCCTTATTTATATTTCTGTCCATTGCCTTCAACTTATGGATGTTTGTGTGTGTGTGTGTGAGATAGAGAGAGAGAGAGAGAGAGAGAGAGAGAGGAGAGAGAGAGAGAGAGAGAGAGAGAGAGAGAGAGAGAGAGAGAGAGAGAGAGAGAGAGAGAGAGAGAGAGTGTGTGTGTATATGTGTGTGTACGTACCGACATATTCAGTTTGACCTCTTCATAGTATTTATGACTCCATTCTGTTCGCAGCCTTCTTGTTTGCTGAGTAAGCTATTTTAAAACAAAAATTCTTTATTGACTCAGTCAAGCTATGCGAAAGAAGGCTTTCTGTAACAACCATAGTCAGATATGACGGAAAGAACTGAATTTTGGTTACTCAATATTAAATGTTTTATAACATACTAGCTGACCCGGCCCGGCTTCGCCCAGTCCCTGGTGGGGAGCATCTCATTTAATTCATATAAGTAGTCATATAAGTTCTCGTTCCCGTTACCGACTATCTGTCTGTCTGTCTGACCCGGCCCGGCATCGCCCAGCTCCTGGTGTGGAGCATCTCATTTAATTCATATAAGTTCCCGTTCCCGACTATCTGTCTGTCTAATCATTTATTGGTTGCGGTTAGAACAACCTTAGATAAACGAAGACCAACTTACAAAAAGCATTAGAAAGAGCACTTGAGAGATCTTTACATATTCCCCCAACAATTAACTTGGGTAAATGGAGCGGCGGCAGCAGCAGCAGAAGAAGAAGAAAAAGGAGTAGGAGGAAGAGGGTGGAGGAGGGAGGAGGAGGAGTAGGGAGGAATAGGAGGAGGAGGAAGAGGGAGGAGGAAGGAGAGAGGAGGAGGGAGGATGGGAAGGAGGAAGAGGGAGGAGGAAGAGGGAGAAGGAGGGAGAAGGAGGATGAGGAGAAAGCAGGAGGAGGAGGGAGAGGGAGGAGGAGGTGGAGGGAGGAAGAGGTTGAGGGAGGAGGAGGAGGTAAAGGGAGGAGGAGGAGAGAGGAGGAGGGGGGAGAAGGAGGGAGAAGAGGGAGGAGGAGGGAGGAAGAGATAGGTGGAGAGAGGAGGAGGGAGGAGGAGTAGGGAGGAATAGGAGGGAGGAGGAGGGATTAGGAGGAGGGGGAAAGAGGAGGAGGAAGAGGGAGGAGGAGGAAGGAGGAGGAGGGAGAAGGAGAGAGGAGGTATTAGGAGGAGGGAGAAGGGGGAGGAGGGAGGAGAACACAGGAGGAGGAGGGAGAGGGAGGAGAGAGGAGGAGGAGGGAGGAGGTGGAGGGAGAAGGAGGAGGGAGGAAGAGGTAGAAAGAGGGAGGAAGAGGTAGAAGGAGGAGGAAGGAGAGGGAGGAGGAGGAATGATGAGGAGGGAGGAGGGATGTGGAGGAAGGTGGTTGAAGGAGGAGGTAGAGGGAGGAGGAGTAAGGAGGAAAAGGGAGGAGGAGAGAGGAGGAGGAGGTAGGAGGAGGAGGAAAAGGAAGGAGGAGGGAGGAGGAGGAGGGAGTAGGAGGAAGAGGAGGGAGAGGGAGGAGGGGGACGGGAAGAGGAAGAGGGTAGGAGGAGGAGGGGAGAGGAGGAGGAGGGATGTGGAGGAAGGAGGAGGAGGGATTAGGTAGAGGGAGGAGGAGGGAGGAAAAGGGAGGGAGGAGGGAGGCGGGAGAGGAGGAGGTAGGAGGAGGAAGAGGAAGAGGGAGGAGGAGGAAGGGGAGGAGAAGGAGGTGGAGGGGGGTGGAGGAGGAAGAGGAGGGAGGAGGGGGAGGGGAAGAGGAAGAGGGTAGGAGGAGAAGGAGGGGAGAGGAGGGGAGGGAGGAGGAGGGGAGAGGAGGAGGAGGGAAGAGGAGGAGGAGAATGAGGAGGGCAGGAAGGAAAGGGAGGAGGAGGAAGGAAAGGGAGGAGGGTGGAGGGAGGAGGTAGAGGGAGGAGGAGGGAGTAGGATGGAGGAGGAAGAGGGAGAAGGAGGAGGATGGATGAGGAGGGAGAGGGAAGAGGAGGGAGAAGGAGTAGGAGGGAGGAGGATGGAGGAGGAAGGGAGAGGAAGAGGGAGGAGGAGGGGGAGGAGGAGGTAGAGGGAGGAGGAGGAGGGTGGAGGGAGGAGGAGAAGAGGGGAGGAGGGAGTTCGCCATTCCGAATTCATACTCGTCTAGGTTCTGTGATTTCGGTCCTTCCATTGATTGTTCTTCCCTTCTACATGACTGTAGATAGCTTCCTTACACATAAAAAGATGAATTGTTATTGATTTTGCCGTCCCCTCTGCTGTGTGTCCACCGTGACGAGGTAGAGGGGCTTGTGCGTCCCAATGACCCCAAGAGCTATGCCGACGGTAGTACAGCTACTGGCAGGGCCACCCATGTCGGACAGGTCAAGGGAGAGGGACCAGACGAAGAGACACACAAACCTGCTGCCTTGTAGGTAGACAGTCAAAGGCTAGGGAAAGCATCCCGAATACATGCTTGTCGAAATCAGATGTACTGAGTCACAGGCTTGACAAAGCAGTGCAACGTAAAACCTGCTGCCTTGTAGGTAGACTGGGGACAGTCAAAGGCTAGGGAAAGCATCCCGAATAAATGCTTGTCGAAATCGGATGTACTGAGCCACAGGCTTGACAAAGCAGTGCAACGTAACTTAATTCATGATGTCACAAATCAAAATTAATCGTTATGGTGTTAATCCCGTGAAGTCCCATCAGGCGGCGATAGTGCCGGGCCCCCTGCCTCGAGGGGGTCCACCCATGACTACTGGTGGTCACCTTCCCCTGTGCTGTGGAGTCAAGGCACAGAGGAGTAGGTTAAGAGCTATTGACCAAATACCCCGGACACTCAACATACTACAGTGGAATGCCGAAGGAGTTTACAAGAAGAAAGACTCCCTAACACAGCGTCTTCATAAAGATAGAATAGATGTGGCATGCATTCAAGAGACACACCTCAACGCCAATCACAAATTCTCAGTCAGAGGATATCAGGCCACACGTTTCGACCGTGAAGGACACAAAGGAGGAGTTCTAATACTTACACGAAACACAATACCTTGTAGCGATGTATCTGTGATCTCTGACAACCAAATGGAAATTATAGGTGTTGATATAATGATAAAGGACATGAAAATAAGAATCTACAATCTGTACAGCCCAGCAGATAAGGACCTTACACTCTCAAACATGAAAATAACTGACACAAACTGCATTATTGTCGGAGACTTTAATAGCCGTTCAGAAAGATGGGGATACCCAGATACTGACAAAAGAGGAGATGAATTGGAGGACTGGTCATCTACTCAACAAAGCGGATGACACACCGAGCTTCTACTCCAGAAGATGGCTTACCACTTCTACTCCAGACTTAGCTTTCTGCACAGGAGACATCCTCCACAAAATCGATCGCCATGTGCTGGACCAATTAGCAGGTAGTGACCACAGACCAATCAAGCTTGTAATGAAGATGGAGTATGTTCCACAGGAGCAAAAGCCCTTGCCCCGCTGGAATTACAAACGAGCAGATTGGGACAGATTTGCCATACTAACAGACAAATATTGTGAAAACATAAATACACGATATGGCAACATAAAGCAAATGGTGGAAAGTCTAAACAGAGCGACATCGCCTTTTATATATAAGATATAGCCCAGCGTATCTGTGTTGCAGTCTTTCAAAACGCCTGTGTGTCCCAATAGTAACACTTTGATGTCAAGTCTTAGTCAGATATGACTGAGCTACGGTATGACGGCTTTCTGTTCGTGGCGGGTGTTGGGCGGCGCATACCAAAACCGACACCCCACAATGTAGCAATGGCTTTTGGGAGAGAAGAGTGCAATTGGGAGGGTACACGCCTTATCCCAGTGAGAGGAAATGCAACCTAAAGACTAAATGTCGTGGCAGGGCAGACCAGATTCTAAAGCCTTAGCGAGCTACTGGTCTAGGATGGAAGCTCCCAAAGGTGGAGAGCATTGCTTTGTTTATCCAACAGCTTGTCTTGTTCCAGATGTAATGATTACCTTTCCTCTGGAGTAAATTAGGCAGGCGACAGAGGGATTGTACTACGTGGGCAACTCATGATCTCTGAAATTCAGTCCTGTGCTATGGAGAGGAATAACTCCATCCTTGGTCTTACCTCCATAGATTGTTATTATGTCTTTTTTGAAACAATGTAACACGCTATCGTCTGTCAAGACAGCAAGGTGCCAGTGACCCTCTTAGCATGTCGTAAAAGGCAATTAAAGAGAGCTGGTTTGGGGTAGGCTATCTGACAACGTAGAAAAAATTAGCCAACATTCAACAAATCGGGACGCAGAGGTGTTTCCAAGGCACCAGGGCCGGGTTATATACTGGCCAAGACCTATTGACGCGTCCTCATCGAGCGTCCTGGGTAACAGGTCCCTTCGGGGTCCTGGCTAAAGTCAGTAGGATCGCCGATTCCTCCGAAGTCGGAGAGTGTCTGCCTGTACGGCGAGGAACCACCAGTCTGCACACCAATAAGCCAGACATGGGACAACGGATACTCACGCAAAACTCAGGCCCTGTATGACATCACACTGATGTTGGACAACAGGATGCCTTCATCCGACATACAGGACTTCGCGTTGGAGCTCAAGCCAACGAACACAAGCAAGCAAGCAAGCAACAAATCATGGGTGGTCTACAAAATGGTATTGACGAGCGTTGTTGTGGGTCTGTATTCCAAACGGTAAAAGAGATAACGACTGAAGTGGGATATGCCAATATGAATTAAACAATTAATTATGTATGATATTGATGGGGTCTCTACTGTAGCTTTTCTCGTTCTTGTTGTTGATTTGTATCTTATGATTTCAACAACTGATGTGTCAGGCATCATCGGATTACTTCTCCCACACCCACACAAGAAACTTGCAAGTCGTGTGAGAGGGAAAAAAATGGTACATTTTATTGCCCTAGGCTCTTTACAATTACAAAACAGTCGCTATCAAATCCCCCCAACCACAAAGCCAACCCCGAAAAATTTTTCCCCCCATCACTTAAAGTTTCCTAAAACCCCCT
>JACEFZ010020861.1:0-81837 GCA_014155875.1 Cepaea nemoralis | reverse complement strand
GGCCCGGGGTTACTGCAATCTCACAAGTGAGCACTGTATGTGACACATTATTGCAGGGTTACTGCAATATCACAAATAAGAACTTTATGTGACACATTATTGCCGGGTTACTGCAATCTCACAAGTGAGCACTTTATGTGACACATTATTGCCGGGTTACTGCAATCTCACAAATGAGCACTGTATGTGACACATTATTGCCGGGTTACTGCAATCTCACAAATGAGCACTTTATGTGACACATTATTGCCGGGTTACTGCAATCTCACAAATGAGCACTTTATGTGACACATTATTGCCGGGTTACTGCAATCTCACAAGTGAGCACTTTATGTGGCACATTATTGCCGGGTTACTGCAATCTCACAAATGAGCACTGTATGTGACACATTATTGCCGGGTTACTGCAATCTCACAAATGAGCACTGTATGTGACACATTATTGCCGGGTTACTGCAATCTCACAAATGAGCACTTTATGTGACACATTATTGCCGGGTTACTGCAATCTCACAAATGAGCACTTTATGTGACACATTATTGCCGGGTTACTGCAATCTCACAAGTGAGCACTGTATGTGACACATTATTGCCGGGTTACTGCAATATCACAAATAAGAACTTTATGTGACACATTATTGCCGGGTTACTGCAATCTCACAAGTGAGCGCTTTATGTGACACATTATTGCCGGGTTACTGCAATCTCACAAATGAGCACTGTATGTGGCACATTATTGCCGGGTTACTGCAATCTCACAAATGAGCACTGTATGTGACACATTATTGCCGGGTTACTGCAATCTCACAAATGAGCACTGTATGTGACACATTATTGCCGGGTTACTGCAATCTCACAAATGAGCACTGTATGTGGCACATTATTGCCGGGTTACTGCAATCTCACAAATGAGCACTGTATGTGGCACATTATTGCCGGGTTACTGCAATCTCACAAGTGAGCACTGTATGTGGCACATTATTGCCGGGTTACTGCAATCTCACAAGTGAGCACTTTATGTGGCACATTATTGCCGGGTTACTGCAATCTCACAAATGAGCACTGTATGTGGCACATTATTGCCGGGTTACTGCAATCTCACAAGTGAGCACTTTATGTGACACATTATTGCCGGGTTACTGCAATCTCACAAGTGAGCGCTGTATGTGACACATTATTGCCGGGTTACTGCAATCTCACAAGTGAGCACTGTATGTGACACATTATTGTGTAACAGCGCACAGATAAATAGGACTAACGAGTTCTGTGTTTGAGTATAAATAGAGATTTATTTCATCTTGATGACAACTTCTACAACCTTCATACAACATGGCGTCTTCTCTCTTCCAGGCCCAGATGTTGACTGGTTCCTAACAACAAACTACGCCACGACTTGAGCATCTTTCTGCCCATTCCATCCTGATGCTAAAGCGTGCTGTAGCTTTGCCCACCTAACATACACCCTCTGCTACACCTTCCTATGTTTCAGAAAGACTTTTTCCCTTTAAAAAGTCTTTACTCCCAATCCCCCTATTCTATTCCCTCTCTTTCCTTACCTCCCATAACTCCTCTAATCTTCCCCAAACCAACTTTATAAAACAATCTATTCGTAACTCTTTCCCCTGCCACATAGTAAACGACTATGAACTCTTCAAACATAACACATATTATTTACATATCCTCAATAACATTTAAATCTCAACTTCATACGATACATCATAATACATATGGTTACCTTTTTGAAATAAACACTCCTTCTTCTCTTCATAAGCAATCCGCTTAAAATTTCAAACACTGTACTCTTCTTATACCAACTCATACTGTCATCACCAACATTACTTACTAATTCTCTATTTTCAATCAACCTGAGAACACTCGCACATGATAGAAAGACAAAGAATCGGTGCGCACCGTAGATTCAAAGAAGAAGTAGAACTCTTCCAGACAAAAACCACACTCAGCTAAATCACACACTCCTTTACCCCCCTATGTCATTTGAGACTTTATGTAATAAAGTCTAAAACAATTATATCCTCTACAGTACCACTTATTATGGCAACAGTTTACGCTGCTATCTACAGCCTCAATTACCAACCATCAAAAATTTTTATTCACTCCCCAAATGTCTATATATTACAGACACTACTAATTTTATGGCTCTGAACCTTACTTCAACCTCACCTTGTAATGTCAACCACATCCCGAGGAAAGGTCCATTATCCCTCAAGACCTGTCCCAATACACATCACTTCACATAATAATCTCTTTTAATCTTGCCGAAATTTTCAGTGACCCCTTACTGTCCATTTATTATGGGCATATCTACTAAAACCTCCACTTATGCCGTTATCAACAGCAACAATATACTACCCCTGAACTCATGTGTGTGATTGCTTGCAACCAACTTTATTCTATCTCAGTCCATATATCACGGACCCTCAAAAACCCCATGTCATTATGTCTCCACAATGTTCATTTCTCACACTTACAACCCTTTACTATTGTACTGCTATCCACAGTGTCTAATCAAACATGGATTCAATTCATGTTTTACTATTTGTCTGGGGTAACCCGTTACCCACTTATTCTTCTATAACCCAGCAATCCCGTGTATATCATGACTCTTCTGACCCCATGGAAACTATGTTCAAAACTTTCCCCTCATTTACCCCACTGCTATATTCATTAATCTTTTCTTCCCCCATATGGCTTCCAATCCATATATTTCCAATCAATGCTGACTTTAGTGTAACTCTAAACTTTCCCATAACCATCCCCGGTATATGTTTCCACTACTTCATAACCATATCAACCTCATTATGCTGATTATCACAGCAATATAATATACCCATGAACACATTATTCACACAGATGATGTGTCTCTCTACTAGTCCACAGTAGTTTATTACTATTTTCTGAACGAAGGGTCCTAATTAAAGCCCCATGTATTGTCTTTATTCTAGACAAAACCATGTAAATTAAACATAACTTAATTAACTACTATTTAACATACAAAACAGCGAAATAAAATCACAACAGGATATCATACCCCCCCCCCCCCCCAAGTTTTTATAACATCATTTATGTTTCCCCTCATATCAATTAAAGGTATTAACTCATTCAAAGAAAAACATATATTAAAATAATACAACATACATCCTAATCTATTGTTACCTAATACTACTGGTCTCTTTTACGGACCAATAGTTTGTACGCAAAAGTCTAAGAACACAATAATCCTATTCTAAAATCAAATAATAACAATCATTTTACAGGACCAAATCAAGCAAAAAAAAAACATATTATATATGAGGCATTAAAAACTCAGACTCAATAAAACAACTGTCTTCTCGCTAAAGAGAAGGTTTTCAAAAAAATATAATTCACTTAGAATTAACTACGTAAAGTGACCAGCAACATTGGCCTCTTATACGAACCAATGTAACACATATCTATTCACACAAGTCATTCTATTATTTTTATAACCGAGAAAAACAAAACAACTCACTGTCAAGTATATATATCTGTTACCTACAGACCAATTTCTTAACTTAGAACAATATCTGTTCTCTCTACACAAAAAAAAATCACTAATCAATAATGACCGTACTATCATTGATTCTCTCCCCTCACAATTTTCTATCTTTTTCCAGTCTAACTCTTAACACATCACAATATCTGGAATATCATCTTAAGCAAGCACTGTAAACTACAGGTCAACTAATTTTATCTATTACTAATGTGGCGTTTATTCTAATGTCATCTCAATGTACCAGCCGTCATCTATCTACTAATTAACCTGTGGCTCGGCACACCAATTGTTTCCCTTGGATTTGTACCAAACATCACTACAACTTCTTAATCATTACCGTTAACTACGGTATCTCCACCCTACTATGACCAGCAAAAAAACTTGTCTATTTACTATAGACCTCACTCATGCCTCTATCTACTGTACCAACAACTAATTCTACTTTTAAGTTTCTCGTCTACCCGACGCAATTAACTAACGTATCATTACTTTCCAACATCTCACCACAACTACTCTAAGCTATCCTCAAGTCTCTCCTAGCGTTCTTGCACCGCGATGATACTAGTCACACTTATCGGAACACGTTCTCCAACATTCATTTAACTAATCTTATTTACCTCCGTATCTTTCATTTCTCTTCCTATTTATCGGAATTCTTTCAGAACAGCAACCAACACCACATATTACTAACAACAAACCTCACTTTTCTCATTTCTCAGTATTAATCATTCATGCTTCGACATGTCCCTATCAACAATACTAAACATGTTTTATGAAACGTCATTCAGAATGTTAACTCTCATTCCGTCAACCTGTCATACAACTTCCATAATTTCCGTCCAACGATATTCTAACGAAAAGACATCACAATTCTCTAATCATGTTCTTTCTATCTCTCAATTTTCGCATACTCTATGTTCCACGTTTTATCAACGTCACTTATCAGCCACTCTTCGCATATTCACACGTTATTCGTATTTTGTTTGCTCAGACAGTGATACACAACCTCGCTCTCATCTCACTACTACTCTCGCATCGCGACAACCTGACGTGTCCACCCTTATACTCACGCACGGACAACGCATAATCTGACGAATTACTCAACAGGACTTTCACAATTCAACTACTTTCTTACTTCATTCTCAACCATCATAATGCTACTATTCTCCGTCCTACTTAATTCTCAACGTCAAACTACTCTGACGGTCAATTACTCATTTATCCTATCTTAACCTCCTCATCACTTCATAATACTTCTTCGAGCTATGACATCCGCATTACCCAATCGTCATCACTATTCTATGACCACTTTATATCTCAAAATAACCTATGTAATACAAGACAATACTACATCAGTTCTCGACGTCACACATCACTTGCAATGATTCTCCACCATTTTCCACAGCAACAGCACATTTGAGTCGAAATTTGAGCCTCATCAAACTTGAATTACCCCAAGCTCAGTTACAAAATGCTCAAATCTGCTCGTATGGGTTATTTAAATACAACCATGGTCTTACCGATTTCATGAGACTTCTAGCTTTTTCCAGCGACGCTTCAGCTGTTTGCTGTTTTTGTGTTCCACTTCCTACTAGGCAAACATCTTTCTTTTTGGAAGTATCTTTCTCTCTCTCTCTCTCTCTCTCTCTCTCTCTCTCTCTCTCTCTCTCTCTCTCTCTCTCTCTCTCTCTCTCTCTCTCTCTCTCTCTCTCTCTCTCTTGGTATTCGTCTCTTAGCCTTCCCTACTTTCCTGTCATATAAACTGGTATCTAGTTCTAAAGAGTCACCAACCAAAACTCTGTCCGTCTGTCCACCAGCAAGCCCACCGTATGAGGAAACATCACGCTTCGAGTCAGGATCTGTTCGTAGTGCAATCCTCTCATTCTCTGAATCATCAGTATCTGTAGTTGTTTCAGCAGCGTAGTATTTACTATAAAATGCGGCGGTAGAGGTAGAAATATCCTCTCCATAACCTGAACTCTCACACCTAATATTTCCACACCATTTAGGGATTAATTTAATGTCTATACCTGAGGAACTTGACATAGCAGTACCTCTATTAACAATCATACTATTCCTTTCCTTAATACTTTTCTTCACCCGTCTTTTAACATCTTTGGCACTTGTCTGTTTATCTTTCTTAATTTCAACCGTGTCTCCCTTAGTCAAGTAAGTTGGTTTTGACTGAATTTCTATTAAGTCAGTTTGACTTCCCTTCGTTACTTTGCTAGTCGGTTGTACCTGGACTTTTTTCTCTACTGTATCAACTGGTGTCTGCGTGTTTTCTTCTACCACCTCAATCACCTGTGTCTGAGTCTCTCTTTCTTGTCTGACACAAAAGACTGAAGATACCTCCTGACTACCCAAAACCTTATCTATGTTACTTTCTCTGTTATTCAACTTTGCTACCGAATATCGCAGGTGTCTGATCTGAAACCAGTTCTCTCGCAAGGCCTTTGCGTTATCACTCTTTGAAGGCCAAGACCACTGTTTCCTTTTCTGACCATTACTAATTCTTATATGTCTCTGTGTCTCATTCTTATCTGCTTTCATATGTATATGGTTGACAACTTTAAAATTGTAACCACGCTGGTTATCATTTCTATTGGACTTGTCTACCTCAAAACGTCTCATATCTGTCTTGTGCTCTGTTCGTTCAAGCGTCTGCCTCTTTATTCAATTCTATCATAGACGAAATTCTATCTACGTCCATTTTTAAGTCACCCATCAACTCTGTCACACGTCCTAACTTCCTATAAAAGATTTCCATAGTAGCTCACCACGCCTTTTATGATATAAAGCCTTGTTGTTTTCAATACGTAGGCAGCTTTCCTATCGCTAGCACATACTCTGAAAAAGGTTACTCAAAGCCAAATCTTTAAAAAAAATGCATCAGGTTTTCAATTCTTCAATTCTATCTTAAAACAAATAATTATACACATATGCCTACTCCTTAACTAATTTAAATTAAACTTCGCTTACTCAGCCAACATTGTCCTTCGGTTCTACACAAACGGACAGGCAATGACTTCCAGGATCTCTCAGGTTGCTCGAGCAAAAACGTTCCCAAATCAGTGTCATTCCATATCACACACTGGGCAGAGAGGCATGATGGAGAAAGAAAATCCAGCGATACGACGACCTCACAGCAACTGTTAAGTTAACAGCCCCGATAATACAGCAACCTCAAGGCAGGCAGGCATCTTGGTTTCCAGCATAGTGACGCCCAAGGACTGCGGTTTCTGACAAGGCCTGGAACAATTGACTGCGTTCAAAGAGCAGCACCTCCCAACTTCACACGATTAGACATCGATCAGAGAGCAGCTTTTCTCGACAGTAGGCCCTCACCACGATCAGACTGCGATCAGAGAGCAGCTTTGGTCAGTTCCCTGAAACAACATTGTATGGCAGCGGCCCTGGTAGGTAGCCCGTTGAAACAACCGACAATGCAGGTAAAAAATGTAAAGCGGCGGCTATAACAAGCCTCTTGAAGTGAACAGTGTAAAGCGACGGCTATACCAAGCCTCTTGAAAATGATAAAAGTTCAGACAACGGCTACGGTAACGAGCAGGCTGTGTGGCAACGATTTAGTCTACTTACTATGTATGGCGGAATGCAGAAGTCTTTGAAGTCCCTGCAACAGTGGGAGGTACGATCAGAAGTAGGTATCTCCATGTCGTCCGCCAAAATCAATCCCGTTAGCAAACCGCTCGAACAACAATGCCACAGTGTCCGACGAGGACTTGACAGCGATAGCGGTTCTCACACACCAGTAAGGCTCGAAAACGATTTGAGAGCGGACTGGACTTCACCACCAGTAAGGCTCGAAAACGATTTGAGAGCGGACTGGACTTCAGGTTTCTTTTTCCTGAGCCTCTTATTTCAAACGATCCAGAAAAAACGTGCTGGTCTTTCTCACTCTTTTGCTTAGCGAGATGATCACCACTGTACAGCAACTCACCCTGGCAAGCCGGCTTTCATAACTCAGGTGACAACGACTGCCTATACATCTAGGATTCTTGATAGCAACGAGGACTCTGAAAAATATTTACAGACAACCACCCCTAGCCGGGCTTTTGGCTGCTGTAATTCTCACAGACGACGTAGTGGCCATTTATCAACTTCGCTTTTTCGTTCAACATGAGTATAGAACCGTGCCGTAATTCTGTCTCTGGGTATTTGATGCAAGCAGAACGAGATCTTCAAAACTTTGATTTTAGTTCGATGTTCGACCTGGACAGCATATTGTGATTCCGCGACACTCCAAGTTCGTATCCTGGTCACGGCACCAATTCAGTCCTTTGTAACAGCGCACAGATAAATAGGACTAACGAGTTCTGTGTTTGAGTATAAATAGAGATTTATTTCATCTTGATGACAACTTCTACAACCTTCATACAACATGGCGTCTTCTCTCTTCCAGGCCCAGATGTTGACTGGTTCCTAACAACAAACTACGTCACGACTTGAGCATCTTTCTTCACATTCCATCCTGATGCTCAAGCGTGCTGTAGCTTTGCCCACCTAACATACACCCTCTGCTACAATTGCCGGGTTACTGCAATCTCACAAATGAGCACTGTATGTGGCACATTATTGCCGGGTTACTGCAATCTCACAAATGAGCACTTTATGTGACACATTATTGCCGGGTTACTGCAATCTCACAAGTGAGCACTTTATGTGACACATTATTGCCGGGTTACTGCAATCTCACAAATGAGCACTTTATGTGACACATTATTGCCGGGTTACTGCAATCTCACAAAGTGAGCACTGTATGTGGCACATTATTGCCGGGTTACTGCAATCTCACAAGTGAGCACTTTATGTGACACATTATTGCCGGGTTACTGCAATCTCACAAGTGAGCACTTTATGTGACACATTATTGCCGGGTTACTGCAATCTCACAAGTGAGCACTTTATGTGACACATTATTGCCGGGTTACTGCAATCTCACAAGTGAGCACTTTATGTGACACATTATTGCCGGGTTACTGCAATCTCACAAGTGAGCACTTTATGTGACACATTATTGCCGGGTTACTGCAATCTCACAAATGAGCACTGTATGTGACACATTATTGCCGGGTTACTGCAATATCACAAATGAGAACTTTATGTGACACATTATTGCCGGGTTACTGCAATCGGGCTGTTGTTTCATTCAATGACATTTATCAGAATCACACAGTCATATTTCACAAGAGCTGACATGAACATGTATATAGCAATAGGTGTACTGTTGTTTCCACGTGAAGACGCGCCAACAACTGTTATAGAGAAGTTCTTTATTTACTTCTGGCGTATGATTTTTATACAGATTAATTCTATTATTTTTATACAGATTAACTCTATTATTTTTATACAGACTAACGGTACTATTTTAACTTATGATGAAACCAATACGACTAAACGTAACTTGTCAAATCAAAAGATGCAATGAATGAATGGTCCTCATCATTCGTGATGGACGAACATACATTGGTTATGAGCTATCACTGAAGGCAATAACTGTTATCTAAAGGCGGACCTGGTCGAAAATTATTTACATTGTTACCATGTTGTCGAATGTTAAGGGCCATCAGAGAAGCTGACACCCTGGCAAGCCGGCCACCACTGTTATCTAAGAAGCAAAGGTGTCGGTTTCATGTGTTTAAATTTCACTTCAACACTAGCTAAGGAAACGTCATGAGCCCTCTGTCTGTATATGCAGATGAGACTAACCCCAGTTGGCATCTACCAGAACAAAGTCTCCTTGGGGCTTGACAAATGTCAATTAGATGAAGAACGTTCAACAACAGTCCTAAAACTCATTGTAACTAGTGACGCAGAACAGAAGGGCTGGACTAATTGTGGCGTCACACCGATCAGGAGTACATAAACACTTTCAATGGAGCAATTTCCCAACCGTGCCGCTCAACAGACTCATTCTCATGCCTTTGCACATGTGAACAAATGACATCGTTGACATTATTTCCACTAGACATTGTCAGTATATTATGTTTACATGTATTCGAGAGAATTATGCTATAGTATACCATCTAATACTTTATATTGCCTGGTCTTAAGCATCAAACTGATCAACTTTCGAAATGTCTGACAGCATTTACGTCATCTATCAACAATAAGTATGTTTGATCGATAAACATAATATGTCTGCTATTAAATAGCCCTCCATTTTCTAAGTCACGTCAAGTGACCTTCTTCTTCATGTACTTCTACCACATTAGTACTCAGATCTGCTTGTTAGTCTCTCCAATAAACGCAATAGTTAGTACTCAGACCTCCACGATAGTGTCTCCAATAAACGCAATAGTTAGTACTAGTACTCAGACCTCCACGTTAGTGTCTCCAATAAATTCAATAGTTAGTACTAGTACTCAGACCTTCACGTTAAGAGTTAGTTAGTTAGTTAGTTAGATAGATAAGTCGACAGATCATCCTCATTGCACACAGAACCATACAGTCCATAAGTTCTCGGATCCCCTCCTCAGCAAATCCCGCAGCGTGTAGCGGCTAACGACACCAGTTCTGTGTTCGTTTATCAATCTTCTTTGGCTTCCTGCGTAATGTTCTTGTTTGGCCACACCTCTTTTGATTTGCTGTTCTCGGAGTCTGACCATGGTTGTAGATTCGCAGTCATCACTTGGTTCTCGCAAAAGTCTTATTTCTCGTAGAGCATTCAGAATGTCAACCTGGTCCATGGCTCGTCCGCCCTCCACATTAGCCTTACCTGCGAGCTTGTCAGCCAGCTCATTTCCTTGTACTCCCGCATGCCCTAGCACGAAGATGAAACTATTCTTTGTCAGCCGAGACCGCTCCAGAGGCAGCAACCAATCTCTTCGGATCCACCCCGTCTCTATCTTCTTGAGCATGTTCATTGAGTCGCTAAGGAAACATGCCCTATTGAATGTCTGTGTCTCGAGCCATGTTATTGCTTAACTTACTGCCATGACTTCCATAGTCAGGTTACTTGTGGCTTCAAAAAAAAAGCACCAGAGTCCTGCTTCACAATTCTCCATCCGACCCGCGCCGTAAAGGCCCATGAGCTTCTCACATGTCGGACGACCGACCCATCTGTGTAAATGACAGCATCACCGTCTAAGGAATTCTCGAATATCAACGCTTGTACTTCCGCCTCCACAACAGTCGGATTTTCTTGTCTGCATTTTCTGTTTAGTTGGATGCAAACTGAAAAGGACGTACAGAAATATGTTGGCACTTGTACCCACTCCTCGCCAGGTTCTAAGTCCTCAAGTGAACACACCTGTTGAAGAATGTCTTCGGCTCGATCCATCCACGACCTTCGTCGTTTTAACCTGCTGCCCTTCACCTTCCTAATTTCACTATGCAGTGGATGTTGTCTGTTTGCGTTAACTCTTGAGGTAGGCAATTGCTCTGCAAATTTGTAGTCTGTCTTCAATAGTTGGAAAATCAAGAATGTAGCGCATCGCCCTGCATGCTGTATCTCTTGTACATCCAAGAATAATGCGCATAGTTTCGTATCCTTTCCATCCTCTCTATCTGCTTACGGATTAGAGTCATGATCGCCATCGCATACTCAAAAGCAGACATGACCAGCGCCTCATATAGGAGACATAGATGGCGCTGCTCACAGTTTGCTGCCGCCATCACCCGCACAGCAACCAAACCCCGCTTGGCCTTTGTTATCACCTGGTCTATGTGCTCATTATGAGCAAGGCTTCGATCAAACGCTCCGCGTTGATGTCTCCAATAAACGCAGTAGTTAGTAATAGTATTCAGACCCCCACGTTAATGTCTCCAATAAACGCAATAGTTAGTTCTAGTACTCAGACCTCCATGTTAATGTCTCCAATAATGGCAATAGTTAGTTCTAGTACTCAGACCTTCACATTAATGTCTCCAATAATGGCAATAGTTAGTTCTAGTACTCAGACCTCCATGTTAATGTCTCCAGTAATGACAATAGTTAGTACTAGTACTCAGACCTTCACATTAATGTCTCCAATAAACGCAATAGTTAGTTCTAGTATTCAGATCTTCACATTAATGTCTCCAATAATGGCAATAGTTAGTTCTAGTACTCAGACCTCCATGTTAATGTCTCCAGTAATGACAATAGTTAGTACTAGTACTCAGACCTCCATGTTAATGTCTCCAATAAAGCAATAGTTAGTTCCAGTACTCAGACCTTCACATTAATGTCTCCAATAAACGCAATAGTTAGTTCTAGTATTCAGACCCCCACGTTAATGTCTCCAATAAACGCAATAGTTAGTACTAGTACTCAGACCTCCATGTTAATGTCTCCAATAAACGCAATAGTTAGTTCTAGTACCCAGACCTCCATGTTTCTCCAATAAACGCAATAGTTAGTTCTAGTACTCAGACCTACATGTTAATGTCTCCAATAAACGCAATAGTTAGTTCTAGTACTCAGACCTTCACATTAATGTCTCCAATAAACGCAATAGTTAGTTCTAGTACTCAGACCTCCATGTTAATGTCTCCAGTAATGACAATAGTTAGTACTAGTACTCAGACCTCCATGTTAATGTCTCCAATAAACGCAATAGTTAGTTCTAGTACTCAGACCTTCATGTTAATGTCTCCAATAAACGCAATAGTTAGTACTAGTACTCAGACCTCCATGTTAATGTCTCCAATAAACGCAATAGTTAGTACTAGTACTCAGACCTCCATGTTAATGTCTCCAATAAACGCAATAGTTAGTTCTAGTACTCAGGCCTACGTGTTAATGTCTCCAATAAACGCAATAGTTAGTACTCAGACCTCCATGTTAATATCTCCAGTAATGACAATAGTTAGTACTAGTACTCAGACCTTCACATTAATGTCTCCAATAAACGCAATAGTTAGTTCTAGTATTCAGACCTCCATGTTAATGTCTCCAATAAAGCAATAGTTAGTACTAGTACTCAGACCTTCACATTAATGTCTCCAATAAACGCAATAGTTAGTTCTAGTACTCAGATCACAACGTAAATGTCTCTAATAAACGCAACAGTTAGTATTCACAACTCCACATTAATGTCTGTAATAAATGCAATAGCTAGTATTCAGACCTCCACGTTAATGTCTCCAAAAAACGCAATAGTTAGTACTAGTACTCATACATATATACTGTGTATATCACACAGAATTATATTAACGTATCCAACAATATAGCCGGCTTCCTGGCCTAAAGGTTAACGACTTTTCTCCGTAATCTCGTATACTCTCGTAAGTAACGTGACGATGGTGAGAATCAGCAGTGGTTCGAATCGCGTCGGTAACTTACGGGGTATGTGAGCCGGCCGCTCAGAAAACAATGGCAAACTACTGAGCCTAATCTTGCCAAGAAATCAACAATCAGCTGAAAGATGTTGATGTTGACAGCAATGTCCTGTAAAAGATATGCAAACAATTTATCCAACAATATAGAATAGTGAAAAGAACATCCCTTGTGCCGTGGATTAGGTTAGGAATACAATAGCCCATTCACTGATACTCGATTCTCATTGGCAAGGGCGACAAAATATCTAGCACGCTGACTAGAACCGACACTGAGAAGCAGCATGGTCCGTAGAACATTAGTAACGGTGCATTAACATGTGCGTCGAGCATATCCTACCCTCTAGCTAGTTCTGTCAAGGTGAGATATGATACCATTCTCATATCTTTGATCTTAACAACCAGTGTGATCTCACAGGAACATAGTCTCAGCATCGCTGGTTTGTTTTCAATCTAGTTAGAACTTGAAGAGGCGTTCGATGCCTGCACTCGCAGATCGCTATGGGAGGGAATGAGTAGCAACCTAGTCATCTGTGCACTCACACATCAGATTCCCTTCACATACACACATCAGATTCCCTCCACATACACACATCAGATTCCCTCCACATACACACATCAGATTCCCTCCACATACACACACACAGATTCCCTCCACATACACACATCAAATTCCTACTATGAGACCTGTTTTGTTAGAATGTTTGAGTTTAATGTGTGGAAAGACTGCAGGCATTCTGGCAACACATATCTCCACTAGTTCACACATATGTATGTTACACCAGATGAAAATACCTGACGACATAACACATTGACAATTAGCCTATTTTTGCATTACCCGTTTCTAAAATAACTTCGCTCGATACGAATCGCACGTTGAATAAGCCAAATAAAGAATTACACGAGAAAGAAAAGCTGAAGAGGATTACACAGACAGCTTTTGGCAACCGTTACTTTGATATGAATGGATGAGTGCATTCTGACTTTATCCGTTGTGATTCCAGTTCATTTTAAGGCCGGAGGTTGCGTCACTGAAATGATCTCATTTCAGACTCATTATCTTACCGTAAAACTAAGGACAGCTCAAAGAGATTCTCAGTTCATTATCTTACCGTAAAACTAAGGACAGCTCTGGGAGATTCTCAATTCATTATCGATTAGAGAATACAGGAAGCTGTTTCTCCTTTTTATCGCATGCTGGCCCGTGTTCACAAGTCTACCACATATATTAGACAAGGTCTCTGTTTGAGGCAATGAGGCCAACCAAAGATTAGCACAGTATTCCCTGTCTCATCTATCTGTTGTCAGACAATGGATAAATAACGTGACCAGGAATGGTCTTATCTCGGTAGCTGACTTAATATCGTTGTAAGTACATGTTCATGATCAAGTTTATCTCCACATTGTAGAGAGGTAGTCAGCTGTCTGAAACTTATCTTTCTGCTTGTAACGAATATACTTAGACATCTTGAAGTATGGATGCCATATGGCAGCGTGTATACGTCACAACAACTGTAACTAACTACTGGACACAGAGGACGACATGTGTTTTGGTAATCAATCGTTCTGTGTATAGAGACAGGACATATACAGGACAATAGAGATATCAGAGACAGAACAAAGGCAGGGACATAGAGATATGTCATAGTCAGGACATAGACTGGACAACAAGACCCAGCTATAACTAGGACATACGCAGGATACAAGGACATGGAGACAGGACTAGGTCCTTGACCGACACTCAACGTTGCACTGGAGGACCTAGACAACACGACCGGACAACAGTACGGCGTGACTATTGATACAGCCCGTCTATCCCGGGATACACGGGGTCAAGTATTACGTGACCAGAGGCCCAACACCAGAAGGGCAGACCAGGACTGGACACGTTAGAGGGAAGACGCATGTATCTGAGCGAGTGTATTGATCGCGGGTGTGAGAGCCATTTTTGCGAGTGAAGATAGCGAGTACCGAGTACGGGGTTGTTTTGTGATTACATTGACTAATAGAGCTGAGTGTTAATTAGCATCTATGTACATAAGAGTTATATGATAATTAACTGCCATGTGTGAGGGAAATTGTTGTACTGTGCACGCATTCTGTTGATAATGCGGTTATGCATAAACAAATAGGATTTTCTCCTTGGCATGCCGGTGTGCTGGGGAATGAAGAGGCGGACAGATTGGCTGGATCGGCAAAACTTGGTGGAGTATTGATGCATGACAAGGCAGATATGGTTGCGGCTTTGTGGGAGCACGTGTACACCTCGGAGGAACAAATGGATCACCATGGTCTAGTTAGAATGAGGCAGCGAGGAGTGACGAGGGGATCTGGCCGACGCTCGACGCTCAGAGGAAAGGCGAGACGGACATATAATCAGATTGCTACTGGAACTATTAGTGTTGGAACTCTTCGCTGGTTGCTGAGGATGGGGACGGAGCGCTTATGGGAATGTCCCGAATGCTGTGATGTCGGTTCCTAAATCAATCAATCAATCAAATAGGATTAACCCACATGCAATGTTTGATATCTTTGAATGCATGTGAAGAAACCCCTGCAGCGTGTGGAATGACGAATGAAGGGTGCTTTGTGTGAGACCCGGACAATGCAGCAGTAAGATGAACCGTTGTCGAAGCATACGTTCGCTAGCGAAAGAATTTGATGTGTCAAATGGGACAATTCAAAAGGTCGTTCATAAGAAACTACACAATCGGAAGGTGCGTTCACAGTGGGTACCACGGATGTTGACCGACCACCAAAAAGAGGAACGCATGGGATGGTGTTTGAACCACTTGCTGCGTTACAGAGTGGAGGGTGATGCAATTCTCTTCCGCATAGTGGCGATGAATTATGGCGTCACCACTTTGAGCCGAGCAGCAAAAGAGAGAGCATGCAATGGAAGCATGCTGGATCACCAAAAGCCAAAAAATTCAAGTTACAGGTTTCCGCTGGTAAGGTTATGCTGAGCGCATATTTTGACCATGAAGGGCTATTGTTGGCCGACTTTAAAGAACCTGGTGTCAACATCAACTCTACC
Organism: Cepaea nemoralis; assembly: GCA_014155875.1. NCBI lineage: Eukaryota > Metazoa > Mollusca > Gastropoda > Stylommatophora > Helicidae > Cepaea > Cepaea nemoralis. The sequence goes on along the minus strand of JACEFZ010020861.1, from coordinate 65,986 downwards.
CACTACTTGCAAGTACCAGACAAGCTGCAAAAGTCATCAAGAATAAACGATCCGCCATGCTTTCTCGCGGTGTGATTTTATTGCACGATAATGTTCGTCCGCATGTCGCAAAGATCGTGCAAGAAGCATTAGCAAGGAAGTAGCGTGAAATTCTGCAACATCCAGCCTATAGTCATGATTTTTCACAATGTGATTTTCATTTGTTCGTACCTCTAAAAAAAGCTCTCAAGGGGCAACGATTTCACACAGATGCAGACGTAATGAACGCGGTATACACTTATTTCAGTGAGCAAACACAATCATTTTTTTTGCGGACGGCATTCGCCGCCTAACTAAGCAATGGGATGCTTGCCTGAATGCCTACGGCGACTTCTTCTGACCAACCCATGGTGCATATTTCATTCAAAATGAATGCTTTGTTTAATTCTACCACACCTGTTAATGTTTCTTTCATGCTTTTGTAATAAAGCCATTGGAACGGGTTTCAAATGAACGTCCCTAATACGATGACGTCATACTCATATGTTGAGAAGAGATGCCAGATGTAGGTGGGTTTTTTTTTTTTAAATGTTATTTGTCCTGTCCAGGTCGATGCCATCAACCCAAGGTTATTTTTCCATTGTACTTTTAGTAGTTTGCCATTTCTTTCTGAACGAGAAGTCAACTTTTAAATGGGGTGAACTCACTAACCCACAGTCAGAGCACGGCAAGTTTAAGTGTGAGCGCGATAAACCTCTTGGCGATGCTGACCTCTCCAAGATATCAGACGAGTGCTATAGGAAGTATGAGCGCGATAAACCTCTCGGCGATGCTGACCTCTCCAAGATATCAGACGAGTGCTATGCTTGCTTGCTTGCTTGCTTGTGTTCGTTGGCTTGAGCTCCAACGCAAAGCCCTGTATGTCGGATGAAGGCATCCCGTTGTCCAACATCAGTGTGATGTCATACAGGACCTGAGGTTTGCGTGAGTATCCGTTGTCCCATGTCTGGCTTATTGGTGCGCAGACTGGTGGTTCCTCGCCGTACAGGCAGACACTCTCCGACTTCGGAGGAATCGGCGATCCTATTGACTTCAGCCAGGACCCCGGAGGGACCTGTTGCCCAGGACGCTCGACGAGGACGCGTCAATAGGTCTTGGCCAGTATATAACCCGGCCCTGGTGCCTTGGAAACACCTCTGCGTCCCAGACGAGTGCTATAGGAAGTATGAGCGCGATAAACCTCTCGGCGATGCTGACCTCTCCAAGATATCAGACGAGTGCTATAGGAAGTATGAGTGCGATAAACCTCTCGGCGATGCTGACCTCTCCAAGATATCAGACGAGTGCTATAGGAAGTATGAGCGCGATAAACGTCTCGGTGACGCTGACCTCTCCAAGATATCAGACGTGTGCTATAGGAAGTATGAGCGCGATAAACCTCTCGGCGATGCTGACCTCTCCAAGATATCAGACGAGTGCTATAGGAAGTATGAGCGCGATAAACCTCTCGGCGATGCTGACCTCTCCAAGATATCAGACGAGTGCTATAGGAAGTATGAGCGCGATAAACGTCTCGGTGACGCTGACCTCTCCGAGATATCAGACGAGTGCTATAGGAAAGATCCATCCAATACGCATGTTTTGTAAAGCGCTGCCAGATTGAGTGCACGTACTATGTAAATAATCAGTTCCATATGCGTGTTTCAACGAGACCAAGAAGTAAAAGTCGCTTAAAAGTCGACAGGGTCGACTTCATTGCACCAGGTTTTATCCCATATGGCTCGGTCTCTTTCCGCAGCGCGGAAAGCGTCGCACAAAGCACGAACTCCGTAGCTCTAGCGACGACTCATAGGAGTCTCCGAAAAATTTAACTCGTGAACCGAAGGACGCGGCCCGGAATCGAACCCACAACCTTCGGAGCCCGAGTCAAACGGCTTGACTACTTCGCCACGAAGACTCCCGAGACCAAGAAGGGCAATAACAACTCATAACAAATAATCAGAAAACGGGCGTCAACAATTCTGGTCACATTATGAGAAAGGTACAACTACAATATACTGTAACAAGCAGCAACATAGAAGCAGCATAATAGAAAAGAGACAGAGGAAAGCAATGAGAAACATTATTTGACAACCTTGCCTCGACACTCACAGATTTCAACTAATTAATGAATACAGTTTTCTAGAGAAATGGAATGGGATAACGCTGGCCACCTACGTCAGTTTGTGATGCGTCATTTGAATATCTTTACTTGCTCCAATATTATTCTATTGTCTTGAACTCGCCACATGGGACAAGATCCATAACAGTGGTATGACCATTACTTCTGCCCTCTTACTCTTCAAGTTGATCTCCTGTTTTCACTTGCTACCACCACAATAATGGCAAACGTGCTGTTTGCTTGTTGCCATGACGACCGTGACATCAGCATAACTTGTGCTGTTTGTTTGTAACGTGACCACCAGCTGCAATCGCTGGTCACCATCATAGTCACAAATCTCTGTCCTTGCCACCGAACGCCCATTTTGGGTCATCATCATTTGCCATGGTGAAAATCTAGAGTGGTCCTAGTTCCCAGTCGCACACGATAACCAGTCTTCAATGAGGCCGGTGATTTTGTCCCGGTTATTTCTTGTAGCAAAACCATCCAAACATGTATCTTATTGTCTTCCCCCTGCTCATTTCGCACCAAATTTTGCAGGTATCACTCAGTTTTCAAGTTAATTTTTTCACTTGACGTGCTAAACAAATCTTGATTATTTATGTCTAATGTTTCAATCTGTTGTTTCTTAAATTAATGGCGCATTCGGTTTGTCTTTCAGCCCGTGATTTTCTTTGTATTTTCCTCAGAAACAAGTCTTTCGCTGTCATTAAATGTCTCCCAGCTTGTCTGTATTGTCCGTATTTCACATGGATACTGCAGTATTGGTTCTCTAGCGCACTTTAACGCCCTTCTTCGACAGCTGTTGACAGCTTCGTGTCGATATGGTGGATCATAAGTCGACACATATGTCTCAGGGGTAGTGAGCGTGGTTTCACAATCACGACGTGCCGGGTTCGAAGTCAGGCGCAGCCTATTGTGAGAGCAGATAGCCCTGCGTTGCTGTTGAATAAAGGACGACAATAAAACATATGCACCGAGTGCTTGCATAGGTTAATCAAAGTTCATCTACAGAATGATCCAGATATATTTCATTCACTAATAAATGCACTAGATCTGTAGGATTACTGATGCTACTAGATTCATCTATAGTCTCGTCTCGTAAAAAGAAGTCATATCACCATTTATGTTGTATCTCGTAGTGACTTTGAGTTTTATAATGTGTCCAACAAACGTTGCTGTGGTGTTTAAAATTTCAAGAAGAATGAACGTGTAAGGTTCTTGTGTCGTTCTGTGTTGTCTGTAGGCTGTAGAGAGAGAGAGAGAGAGAGAGTTGGGTATGGAGAGGCATGTGAGAAGTGGTAAACAAATCCACTTCTGGTCTGTCCAACCTCGTGTAAACGTTTTCTATAAAACAAATCTTCACTAACTTTGTTTCCTTTACCCCACGGACACACCACACACTTCATTGTTCTTCTAATTAGTTTCTTTTCATTATTTTTATTTGTTAAATCCAAATAAATCATTGATTCGCATATGCTTTATTATTCAAGTATATCACTACTATCTATGGAATGTGGTAAATATAGCAGGTCCTGTTGAGAAAGTCACCATCATCACTGCCATGACAAAAACTTGATTTTGTTGGAATTGTCACTACCCAATGCATGTTCATGCCCAGGATATCTCTAACATCCAGTATGCAGCTGGACATTGGTCAAGCCCTGGTTCATGTTCCTGCCCAGGTTATCTCTAACACCCAGTTTCCAGCTGGCCGTTGGTCAAGCCCTGGCTCGTGTTCATCCCCAGTGTGTTTCTAACACCCAGTATCCAGCTTACCGTTGGTCAAGCTCTGGTTCATGTTCCCGCCCATGGTATCTCTAACACCCAGTATCCAGTTGGCCCTTGGTCAAGCTCTGGTTCATGTTACTGCCCAGGGTATCTCTAACACCCAGTATCCAGCTGGTCGTTGGTCAAGCCCTGGCTCGTGTTCCTGCCCAGGGTATCTCTAACACCCAGTATCCAGCTGGCCCTTGTTCAAGCCCTGGTTCATGTTACTGCCCAGGGTGTCTCTAACACCCAGTATCCAGCTTACCGTTGGTCAAGCTCTGGTTCATGTTCCTGCCCAGGGTATCTCTAACACCCAGTATCCATCTGGCCGTTGGTCAAACCCTGGCTCGTGTTCCTGCCCAGGGTATCTCTAACACCCAGTATCCAGCTGGCCGTTGGTCAAGCCCTGGCTCGTGTTCCTGCCCAGGGTATCTCTAACACCCAGTATCCAGCCGGCCGTTGGTCAAGCTCTGGTTCATGTTCCTGCCCAGGGTATCTCTAACACCCAGTATCCAGCTGGCCGTTTATCAAGCCCCGGCTCGTGTTCCAGGAACCACGTCTGTCATTACTGTTCTTTCTAAACCGATGTGATGTTTCATTGACCAAAGGCCTTTAGTTTCCAGGAGATGAGGCTGTCTATGAGCCACTTGTCTTCCACGTTCAGGTCTGCTAGTGTGTCAGTAGTTGTCTTCCTCTTGGCCAACCATATTCCCAGAATATATTCACATCTCAGTTAGCAAGCCCCGATTTTCTTCCTTAGTGATTGTGAAATTGTCCATGGATCACATCCACATGCTGGCACATGAAAGATGCATGATACACTAGATAGTAATACATTAACAGCCGCTCGTGGAAAAGAGGCCCTTAGGATATCCGTACCACGACTTCCAGCAATATTTTAATTGTCACTGTAAATTATAACAACGTATAATACGCTTCAATGTAGCATAAAATTGATAAACTATGCATATCTGCACGTATAATATACACGGTCATGTAATGAGATTTGTGAATTCAATACGACGTTGTCAGCGCGACAATAACACTTCAACTCATCTTTAACTGAATGTCGCTAACACTTTCAAACTGTGTGCAGGTTTTGTTCATCAATTGTTTCGTGTTAAAATGATGGGTGCTTAGACGTAACTTTTTTTTCGTAAGCAGATATCGGGATTGTTGGTTAGAAGTGACTTTTAAAGAGAAGATTTATGGAATGGTTGGTTAGAAGTGACTTTTGAAGCGGGCGGTCATGGGGATGGGTGATTAGAAGTGACTTTTGTAGAGACCAGTTATAAAATGATTGATTAGAAATAATCTTGTCAGAGTGTAGTTATGTGAAGTAGGGCTAGGGAGGCTCATTGCATCCAACGTGAGCCGCATGTTGATCATGACAGCCGAATGACTGGAGTGTCCTACACTAGACAATAGCCCTGCGTGTGTTAACAGTAATCGTTCTCATAGTATTGAACAGATGATAACGGCAACAGTTTCCAAGAGTCAATACATTGGTAGTAGCATAAAATCATGATGTATCAGAAATGGATATACAATATGCACATATGGGGCAAATGTAATGGGAAAGGAGCAACAAAAGTAAAAAGATGCATAGTCTGGCCAAACAGTGTAATATGAGAAACAGAACAAGACTGATCCGATGCTCTGAAGATCATTGAGGAGATTAAGCTATGATGATCCATGCTTACCTGCTACCTGCATGACACATGATGATAATGACTAACAAAGAACGTATGTATATCATTTGATGTTGGTCACAAAACTAGTACAACAACAACACACGTCATATCTAAGACATAAGCTGGCATATGATGTGGTTTTCTAATGCAGAACATACAAATGAAATTTGATGTTGGCACACAATGATGTCATCAGCCAGGAGTAGCATGTTTTATGCACAAACATGCTATATGATGATGTTGACTAAAACAGAACACATTACATTTATTTATGTTCGCCCTACGGTTCTTGCATAAAACAAGAACACAATGTTTAAAACACAATCATGGAACACAGAGGCAGTTTAAATATATTGGCACTTGACTTTTTTTCCTGGATAAACTGAACACGTAAACATATTTGGAGAAAGCAAACATGTAGGACGGTGCAATACTATGAACACATTAGTAATTGATGCTCATTTGTGTATTCTGGAAACTTGCTTTCTAAAATAATGTCTGATATAAGGGATAGTCTATGCTGGGTAATACGTATAACTTCAATAAATTACCCTGATAGCCATATTAGTCGGCTCTGTCTCCATGTCTCAAACAGTTTCAATTGAGAAAACATTTACACATCGTTTAGACAGCTATTTGAGCTAAATCATAAATCAATACTCACAATAAATGACATCATAACATTTATACCGTTAAACAGACTCAGATGAAAAGCATCATCATCATCCGGTGCCTTGCCAGCTGTCGTGCACGATCATGCCTCTCCACACATTTCGATCTCCGACATCATGGTTCAATTTATGTGTTCACTCCGTTCCGTGCCATGACACAAGACTGTCAATACTCTTTTCACGCTGTCTCCTTCTGCCTCTCTTACCGCAAATCTTTTCGGTTGCGGCAACATGTTCCAGTGTTTGTCTTCTCATAACGTGGCCAAAAAACAATGACTGCCTCTTTCTGATGTTTGTGGTAAGATGTATTTGCGACTCAGCTTTCCTTAAAACGTCCCGATTGCTCTTTCTAGTTGTCTAATTAATTTTCAGTATTCTTCTATAAAACCACATCTACAAGGCTTCTGTGGACTTTTTCGCCTGGTTACTAATTGTCCAGGACTCGCATCCGTATGTTAAAACTGGTTCTATGTAACATGAAAAGAAGCAAGCTGGCTAAATAGTCTAATGCACTTAAAACATCAGATTCACCATCAGCGTATATGACTGAAAACATACACACAATAAGAAAAAAAATAACAAACATATGGGATGAATAATGATTTTAATTAGGTTGGACAGGGACATAGTGAAAGGTGTATAGATTTGATGGACTGACTGACACGCCTGTCAAGACAAAACTCTCGGCAATGGCGTCCTAGTTAACACCAGGGCTACGCTATCAGGAGAATCTGATTGAGGAAGAAAGTCTCTGGGAAGATCCCCAATACTGCCACCGAAGCTCATTAATTTCTACCACGGTCACCAGGCAAATCTGGGAGGATTACTAACACAGTAACGACTAGACGTTCGTTGTTCTAGTAACACTCAGCTCGGGACACGTGTCTGAATCAGGACGTGAACGGTGGGTAAGAAAACCAAGAACTGTGCAAGGAGCGAATAAATAGAAACAGTAGTAAACTGTGATGACTGTAAAACATACAAACACAGACATATACACCTCTAATGAGCAGTTGATTGGGCAACACAGATACATACAAACACAGACATATACACCTCTAATGAGCAGTTGATTGGGCAACACAGATACATACAAACACAGACATATACACCTCTAATGAGCAGTTGATTGGGCAACACAGATACATACAAACACAGACATATACACCTCTAATGAGCAGTTGATTGGGCAACACAGATACATACAAACACAGACATATACACCTCTAATGAGCAGTTGATTGGGCAACACAGATACATACAAACACAGACATATACACCTCTAATGAGCAGTTGATTGGGCAACACAGATACATACAAACACAGACATATACACCTCTAATGAGCAGTTGATTGGGCAACACAGATACATACAAACACAGACATATACACCTCTAATGAGCAGTTGATTGGGCAACACAGATACATACAAACACAGACATATACACCTCTAATGAGCAGTTGATTGGGCAACACAGATACATACAAACACAGACATATACACCTCTAATGAGCAGTTGATTGGGCAACACAGATACATACAAACACAGACATATACACCTCTAATGAGCAGTTGATTGGGCAACACAGATACATACAAACACAGACATATACACCTCTAATGAGCAGTTGATTGGGCAACACAGATACATACAAACACAGACATAAACACCTCTAATGAGCAGTTGATTGGGCAACACAGATACATACACACACAGACATATACACCTCTAATGAGCAGTTGATTGGGCAACACAGATACATACAAACACAGACATATACACCTCTAATGAGCAGTTGATTGGGCAACACAGATACATACAAACACAGACATATACACCTCTAATGAGCAGTTGATTGGGCAACACAGATACATACAAACACAGACATATACACCTCTAATGAGCAGTTGATTGGGCAACACAGATACATACAAACACAGACATATACACCTCTAATGAGCAGTTGATTGGGCAACACAGATACATACAAACACAGACATATACACCTCTAATGAGCAGTTGATTGGGCAACACAGATACATACAAACACAGACATATACACCTCTAATGAGCAGTTGATTGGGCAACACAGATACATACAAACACAGACATATACACCTCTAATGAGCAGTTGATTGGGCAACACAGATACATACAAACACAGACATATACACCTCTAATGAGCAGTTGATTGGGCAACACAGATACATACAAACACAGACATATACACCTCTAATGAGCAGTTGATTGGGCAACACAGATACATACAAACACAGACATATACACCTCTAATGAGCAGTTGATTGGGCAACACAGATACATACAAACACAGACATATACACCTCTAATGAGCAGTTGATTGGGCAACACAGATACATACAAACACAGACATATACACCTCTAATGAGCAGTTAATTGGGCAACACAGATACATACAAACACAGACATATACACCTCTAATGAGCAGTTGATTGGGCAACACAGATACATACAAACACAGACATATACACCTCTAATGAGCAGTTGATTGGGCAACACAGATACATACAAACACAGACATATACACCTCTAATGAGCAGTTGATTGGGCAACACAGATACATACAAACACAGACATATACACCTCTAATGAGCAGTTGATTGGGCAACACAGATACATACAAACACAGACATATACACATCTAATGAGCAGTTAATTGGGCAACACAGATACATACAAACACAGACATATACACCTCTAATGAGCAGTTGATTGGGCAACACAGATACATACAAACACAGACATATACACCTCTAATGAGCAGTTGATTGGGCAACACAGATACATACAAACACAGACATATACACATCTAATGAGCAGTTAATTGGGCAACACAGATAACCACGTGATTATGGATGCTCATGTGCTTGTGCAGGCGCATGATTTGTATTGTGTATCCGTGTATTTTCATTGTCCACCCCTGCTCGACCTCGGTGTGAGGTATGCTGTTATGTAGAGGTTCTGTAGTCTTGATTGCAGACAATGAACAGGATCTGCAATATTTAGTAGATGCGGTTGTTGCACACAGTGAACAACTAGGGTTAGAACTGAATATTAAGAAGACAAAGATTATGGTCGTTACTATGAAGAAGGAAATACCACAATGTGATATACGAGTAAATGGGCATATTTTTAAGCACGTGAATCGATACAGTTATCTCGCCACAGTGATAACATCTGATGAGAGATGCCTTGAAGAGATTAGAACAAGAATTGTCATTGCGAAGGTAGCCTTTTGAAAAATTAAAAACAACTGACCACTAAAAAGATATCAACTGAAACGAGAAAAAGAGCGTTGAAGTGCTACAAAACACCTATACTTTTGTATGGAGGTGGAGAGTGGGCAATAAGCAGTCAAGCTTAAAAACAGCTGATGGCTGTGGAAATGTGGTTTCTGGGGAAATGCAAAGAATACCATGGACAGACAGAAAAACCAATAAACAAGTCATTCAAGAAAGAAATGAAGATCGTAAACTGATTAAAGACATTAGACGTAGACAGTCAAAATTTTTTGGGCATGTTATGAGAAGAAATGAATTGGAGAACTTGGTGACGACTGGCAAGATCGAAGGGAAGAGACCAATGGGAGGACCCAGAAGTAATTACCTGGATGACGTGGTCACGTGGCATGGTCGAGACAGCAACTCAGAGCTGATCCACGACTCTGGTGATCGAGTGACATAGCAGTACATGACCGCCCACGCATATCGGCATGGCACATGATGGATGATGAATGGAGAGATTCTGTTTGAGCTTTATTTCCGACCAGTGAAACCCGTAAGGTGAAAACATTGCAAATTACCGCTAGCGAACAGGTTGCCCGAAGAACACACTGATCTGGCATTTTTTGCAGAAATGCGCTTAAAACTGCAGATTGTCCATTAGAGGATATGATTGCTGCAGATTAGACAGAGAAACTCACAGAGGGGAGTGATTATACTAATCAGAAACCATTACCCAGTATACAGATTTTCGTTCTCAGAAATTGGCAGGCTGAAATTAATGGGGTTGATATTAACATGGAGGTTGAGCTGTCCACAATATGCAACATTTTCCCAGCCAGGTCAAGATCTTCCTTGTACTTATTGACTATTTTTTTTTCTTTCAAACATACATTATTGTTTTATTGGGCAGTTAATTAGAACGATAGGTTTATAGAGAGGCCAATGCACACTCAACGAGGTAGATGGCTCTAGCTCTATATTTTATAGACCAATCGACAGTTCTTAGTGCCGCGGACAGTATCATACAACCGGCCACTTTTCCTTCCCACAATATTTCTTGGTACTTCGGTTGACCAGTGAGCTCACGTCAATACAAAAATACATTTCCGCCGGGCAAGTGTGCTAGCCACTGCGCCACCCAGCTCCACAGACTGGTTGAATGTCTAGAACAAAATGATGTAAGCACGCATGAACAAATAGTAAACTCTATCACAGTGGTTCTCAACCTTTTTTGGCCCAGGCACCCCTTCACCATATGTCAGAATGTCATTCCCCCTCCCGCCCCCTCACCTAACCCTTTCCAAAATTGCCACCTTCAAAAGGTGCATTCAAAATAACATGCCTGTTATATTGAAAATCCTTATTTTCTTCCATATTTGTAACATAACCTTTACATGTATAGATTAATTTTATAATGTAGTTTTATACATATAATGACAAATGAATATGCTGATGGATATTAAAACTTAAATAACAGCATTTGTTTTTATTCACAATAGTTTATTAACACATCAAATTAATCATATTGCAATAATCAAACAGTTAAAACGTCAAATAATTGTAACTTAATATACGACACCAGAATGACAGAAAATTTTGCTTCATCAAACAAAACGTTCAATAGAAAACCAGAATATTGTAGATTTGTAATTAACTTCATTCAAATGAAGATTGTAATAAATGAGAACACTGTCATTGTTTTTTCGTCAGCAATTCTGAAATGCACGGAGGAAAGGGCACAACGGAGACCATTTTCAACATCTAATCTATTACGTTGTTTCGTTTTAATTTCCAACAAAGCTGAAAAATCTAACCTAACCTCATTGTATACATCTCTTGCTTCCGAATCAGTTTTGAGCTCCAGAAATGCATCCTGACAATCATCAGAAACTTATTCAATTGATAATTTGAATGTGTTTCGCACACAATCCAAGTCATCATGGCTAAGTTCAGGAAAATATCGCTCAAATTCATTTTCTAATGCTGTCAAATGCTGCAAAATTTAATAGTTTGCAAACCTTGGAAGTACTTGGTCTTTACCATATCAACAACAAGAACGGATAACAGCTTCTCAAACGTTGCGAAAGTTTTCATATTGACCTTTCTTTTCCAATTTTTAAATTAAAAGCTTTCAAGACATCCACAAATTGTATGCTAATTGTATTTCTTCCTTGCATCTGAAGATTGAGTGTATTAAGCTGCTCAAAAATATCAACTGAATAGGCAAGGCGCATGATCAATTCCTCATCATCCAGCCAGGAAATAAATTCCATCTTACCTTGAACTTCAAATAATAATCTGAGCTCGCCTCTCAGCTCATATCTTGCGCAGTTACATTTCCCCTTGACAGCCATCGGACACTTGTGTGGAAAAGAAGCACATGGTGGCCTGCATCCAAGTCAATGCATAACTACTTGAAAAGCCGTGAGTTGAGAGCTCCTCCTTTGACAAAGTTCACTATCTGAACGGTTTGATCCAAAACCTTCCTCAGTTGAGCTGAGTTGAGCTAAGAACCGACATCATTGTCCTCAGGACATTCCCATATGCGCTCCGTCCTCTAGTTCATCAGTCAGCGAAGAGTCACACTACTAATCGTTTCCACCACTATCTCATTGAAAGTTCTCACGGTCTCCCCTCTCAGTTTTGAGATTCTAGGAGAACACCTGTCAATCCCCCACAATCTCATCCTTTCCACATACGGGCTCTCAATCTGGTCCTCCACCTTCTCCAACTGGTCCAACAGGCGCACGACCACCTCTCCCTTGTCCATAGGTAATCGACCACTAAGAGGTGTATTCCTTGCCAGCCTATCAGCCTGTTCATTCCCCCTCACTCTTGCATGGCCAGGGCAAAAAATCCATACTATTCTTAAAATCTGTGATCTATGAAGCGAGGTGAGCAATTCCACACGAAACATTCCGTTCTGCACTTTACTAAGCATACTCCTTGAGTCCGTTATGAAAACAATGTGTGTTGCAGTGGTCTCTTCTAACCAACAGAATGCCGCTGTGACTGCTCCACCTCCATTCTCATGATGGAGGTCGAAGACTCATATGCCAGACTCTTCTTTTTCAAGAATCGTCCAGTAGCCTAAGCAATGAAGCCCCAACCACTCCGTTTGTTTCTCACGACTGACTCATCAGTATAGATCACTATGTCACTTTGATGTATATTACTCTGGGTCAGTTGTTAATCTCAAACTCTGTGCGGCCCGCTGCCCATTCTCTGCAATCACGACCCAGTGTTATTATTACATTGTTCCAGTTCGTCCTGTCTGCTGGTACTTCAACCCCCTCTATTTCACGATTGATGGTCTCTAGATCACACACCTGACGAATAGATATTTCCGCCTGTGCCATCCAGGGCCTGCCTCATCTTAGTCTATGATCCTTGACTATATCCATGGCTTCATGCAGGGGGTGATCCCTATCTGCAGAACTCTCCGGTACCATATGGCCTGAACATGTATATAATTGGTGTGTCTTTTGTACACCTCAGAATCACCCGCATGGCCGCATTTTGTATGCGCTCCAGCTTTTCAAGCTAGCTCTTTTATACTGTCAGGAGCCCAAAACCATACTTAATGGCAGAAATTATTAACAGCTGAAAGAGCCTGTAAAGCATCCTCTGCTCTACCCCGGTTGCTGCCATCGCCCTCAAAGCATTAAGTCCCCCACCAGCCTTCACCACCAAAGCCTCAGCATGATCTTTAAAAGACATACACCTGTTGAAGGTGATACTCAAGCACTTAAGTTTACTCTCTCTACTAAGAGGACATCCGTTCAATATAATACATGGGACATCTGCCTTCACAGTCCGGTTATCCAGGGAGTACCACACAACCGATGTCTTGTCTGGGTTTATATCGGCCCCTGTATCCCTGCACCACTCTGACACCGCGTTTACTGCCACCTGTAAATCTGCAGCCAAACTTTACCTTCTCTGCCCTGTCTGTACACCAGCACATCATCTGCAAATGTCAAGATTCTACCCACACCTGGTGTCTCAATAGCTGCGACTTTGCTGGTGTAGACATTAAAGAGCACTGGGGACATGGTAGATCCCTGTGGCAACCCAGGTGTAAAAGAACAAGGGTCAGAAGTCCAGAAACCCATGCGCAGTGCACCCTAACGTTCATAGAGGACTGCCGCAACCCATCTGACAAAGCAAGGGTAAACCTCCATGTCCAACCGAGTGTATATCAACCGATCATACATAACCCTGTTATACGAATCCTCCAGGTCAAAAGCTACCGCCATTATCTCTTGTTTATCCCGGAAGCCCTTATAGACATCAAATGCAAAAGTAGCCGCATTGGCCTAGGTGTCCTTCCCAGGCCGGTAACTCCCGAGCCCTATGGGAAGCAGATTACGACTGTCCAAATGTTGCTGGATCCTGCGGACTACTATCTTTTCGAGTACTTTCCCAAAGGTATTTTGCAGGGTTATGATTCGGTGTCTATTAAGTCTGGAGTGATCCTTATCTGGCTTTGGAAGTGGAACCAGGTAGCTATGCAGCCTATCCTGGGGTATTTTTGCCGTATTGATGCTTAGGTTGAAACAAAGAGCCATCTCCTCCAAGTCCCCATCCTTCATGTTACTCATATGGGTGTACCTCAAGCCTGAAGTGTGAACATCAGGTGTGCTTAACCCCGTCCGGGCCTGGCGCTGTGTTTTTAGCCCTCTTCAGTACCCGTCTAATATGCTCCATCTTTGACGGGAGGGGTAGGTATCTGTAATTTGCTGACGACATGTTGAGTAATATAATCAAAGATATGGAAACTAATCACGAGAAAAACGAATCCAGAAAGCTTTTTAAAGAACTGAAATCAATGAAACGAGGGCACCAACACAACACATATGGTTTAAAAGACAAAGATGGGAATATGATAAATACCAATGAGGAAATGTGCAACACATGGAAAGAATACTTTGTTGAATTACTAAATTGTGAAGCTCCACGTAACACTTTCCCACAGGAAGAGGTTCTAACGTGTGAACCACAAATTGAAGAACCTGCATTTGAAGAAATCCTATATGTAATCACACGACTTAAAAACAATAAGGCAACTGGGGGCTGATGGAATTGCTGCTGAATTTTAAAAGGTGGGTGGCCAAGCATTACATCTAAAGCTATACGACCTAATAATAAAAATCTGGAGGACTGAAGAATTACCCCATGACTGGAAATAGTCATTATTGATACCTATCTTTAAGAAAGGAGACAATTTCCAGTGTGAAAATTATAGAGGAATATCACTGTCAGAGTCTTGCATTCAGCAATAACACAGGCTCGCAATCATCAACAAGTGTGATACAAAACACGGTCACAGAATGACTTGACGTGACGCACTACACTTACAATGCAAACAGTTTATTCACACAACTCACTCATCACAACAATTATATGCATCGTACAATTACAATGACGATGCAATAATACATTCAATAGATATATCAATACAATATACACAAATCACAGGCGCACAGTCTTCTATCTTCTCACAGGCGTTCTCTCTATTGCGTTCATACACCCAAGTATACGAGCACCATTCATTCCCGTCTGTCTCGTCCAACACGCCCAAGCCGTCTCGCCGCTAACCCACTGTGAGTCTCGCTAGTCGGGGTTGCGTCCCTGCGTGGACTGCATGATCCACGCATTCACCGACTGGCTATTCCTACCACAGTGTGGTTAGTGTCGCTCACAGGTGGACCCCTGGCCATACTCGCCAGGCGTCGTTAACGACGACGTGGTAGAACTAATGGGGAGATTATGACAATCACTATTGTCCATAAGCTATAATATACTATCCGCAGTATTACTAAATAGACTAAAACCATATTCAGAATACATATTAGGTGACTACCAGGCGGGTTTTAGACAAACCAGATCAACAATAGATCAGATATTTATTTTACGACAAATAGCTGAGAAAAATTGGGAATATAAAAGAGATCTCCATAACATTTTTGTGGATTTTAAAAAGGCTTATGATAGTGTCCATAGGAATAGTCTATGGAATGTTATGCGGGAATTTGGAATACTAAGGAAGTTAATCAACATGACCAGACTATGCATGGAAGATACTTATAATATAGTAACATATAAAGGCAAGAAGTCAGACCCTTTCCAAATAACATCTGGCTTGAAACAGGGTGATGCACTATCGCCGCTACTCTTCAATCTGGCTCTAGAGAAAGGTGTAAGGAGGATAAAGGAGGAATGTGATATTGGAGGAACATCCAAGCTGCTTGGTTATGCAGATGATATAGATATTATAGGGGGAAATGAACAAAAGACATTGGAAATATTGACTCACTTAAAGGGAAAAGCCCAACAGATGGGGCTGGTTATCAACCAAGATAAAACAGAATATATGGTAATTTCAAGAGAAGGAATGGCTAAAAACTCTGGCCACATACAAATAGATAATATGACCATTAAAAGAACGGAAACATACAACTACCTGGGTACAATCTTCAACTGCTCCAACATCATAAGGGAAGAAATACAAGCTAGAATCAATTCTGGAAATAAGATATACTATGCACTATAACATCTACTAAAATCAAAGGCGCTATCTCGTAACCCCAAGATCACAATATACAAAACACTAATCAGACCAGCTGTGCTGTATGGCTCTGAAACCTGGAGTACAACGAAAGGAGACGATGCCTTGCTACAAACCTTTGAGAACAAAGTTTTAAGACGCATCTTTGGACCCATTAGGGATACACAAAGTGGAGAGTGGAAAAGAAGAAGTAACAAAGACATTTATGATCTGTTTAAGTCTCAGCTAATCACTGGTATCATGAAGGCTAATAGACTACAATGGCTGGGGCATATAGAAAGAATGGAAGATAATAGAGAAACAAAACTCGCTGACACTCAGGAAATAAATGACCGTAGACCCCGAGGTAGACCAAGAAGACGGTGGAGAGATAATATATATACAGACCTACAAGCACTTGGAATCAACGACTGGCAAGAGAAGGTCAACCAGAGAGACGAATGGAGACGGATTGTATTTGCAGCAAAGAACCTCAATGGCTCGGAATGCTGAAGAAGAAGAAGATTCTCGTGTATCGACAGGGTCGAGATAGATCGGCGGTTGCCAATGATATGCAGGGCGAACTAGATCGAATTTCCTCATGGTGTGCTGATGCCGGGGCCCTTGTCAATCCTGCAAATGCATCGATTACACGCTTCTCCCTAAACAACCATATTGTGAACACAGACCTGCCAGCAGTAAGAATGGATGGGAGCATTTTGAGTAGAACCCAGTCAATGACATATCTTGGCGTGAGGCTTGGTCGTAGCCTGTCTTTTAGAGATCATGTCGATTATGTCATAACGAAAGCTCGAAAAGGTTTGTCAGCAATGAGAGTTATGGCGACTGCCAATATCGAACAAGACTCCTAATACGTCTGTTCCCAGGATTGGTGCTTTCACCCATCGAGTATGCCCTGGCCATCCTCACTGTCAGCCCTACACAGATTGGAAGACTTGAAAAGGTACAAAACGAAGCCATGCGCATCATGTTGGGCTGCACGAGAGACACCAGCTGTGTAGCAATGAGATACCTCTTTGACTTCCCGGTAATGAACCACAGGAACAAGATCAGGAGAGCTCGTGCATGCTTAAAAATAAGTGCAGATGAGCAGCGCCCTCTGCATGACGCCATATTCAGAGAAAAGGGCGACAGGCTAAAGAGGGACAAATCATGGATGGGTCGGGCGGAAGATGTCAGACAGGTCTGCAGTCTTACCATGATCAACCCAGACAACGAATGTGTGCCGAGGCCTCCAGCTTGTAAGTGCAGTTTCTCCTGCATTATCACACTCGACAGACGGTGCAGAGAGCAGAACCCTGCCGCTGTCAATGCAGAGGTCAACGAGCTCATCTATGAACACTCAGATAGCCCCGAAGTGCTCATCTATACAGAAGGATCTGTTATAAAGCAGCAGAGAAGTGCTTGGGCATTTACAGCCCGTTCAGCGGGCCGAACCATTCAAGAATCCAGTGTGACCACTAGCAGCATGACTATGGAGGTGATGGCAGTTACACGGGCTTTCATATTGCCGGAACCACAGCATTATACCAACGTGATTCGGAAGGTCGAAGCTGGAATTGTACGTAGACAGTGGACTGAGTTGCTGCGGAAGTCTTTTGTCCGTAAAGTCACCTTCATCTTCGTCCCTGGACATACGGGAGTCGAGGGAAATGAACGAGCTGATAAACTGGCTGGCTGTGCACCCCCTGTAGATGGCCAGCCCATGGATCGTGCCGATGTTATTAACGTCCTTAAAGATATGTCGAGAACAAAGGACTTTGACGTCAGTGAATCCACATCGCTGTCCAGGATGAAAGACTTGGGAGTAAGAATTGGCACGACCAGACACGAGAGGTACATCGGGAAAACTAGGCGCCCCGTCAACCAACACAGAACTGGCACTATTAGCCACCGAACGCTGATGCATATTCTGGGGGGGGGGGAGGATCTGAGCATCTATGGACCTGTCCGGAGTGCAATGAAGATACCCCAACAGATAACTGATAACTGATCCTCCACTTTAACCTCACAGTCCTCCTTCCTAGTGAGCGGTGACAATGCTTCTCTGACCATATAGCTAATAGCTCTATCTTGCTGGTCCGTCTGTTTTACAAATCGTACAAGAAAAGCCTCCCATTTGTCCTCGTCAGTTGTCATAGGTCGGTTGTTAACAACATAAACGATTTCATGTGTACCAGGCAACGTCTGTCTGTTCATCTGCCGGTGCAGCTTCCAGAATTTACCCAATGTCACATAACTGTCGACGTCATCTATAAACTGTTCCCATTTAATCCTTTTTGCCTCTGGAGTTTAAACTCCTGCACCTTTACTTTTGTATACATTTCCGCCTCCTCCAATTCTGTGGCAAGTGAATTTGTTGCTCTCGGCACCCTCTGCCAATTCCTAATGGCCACCCTCTTTTCCTTCCATGATGTCTCCACCTCTGGTGTCCACCATGGTGGTTGGGTGAAGAGTCTTCTTGATGAAAACATTCCCCAATGGAGCTGGAAGTGTTTTGGAGGCCAGTGTCTGACGATGGGTCATGCAATGAATGCTTTACCTTTGGGGCACGTTTCTTCACACTAACTTGAAATCCTGATTTGGTAACCAGCATGGCTGGTGCTCCATCTGTACAGCACCCACACATATTATCCCATAAAAGATTTTCTGATTTAAGGAAAGATGAAACCTTTTACAAAATATCAGAGGCCGTGGTAGTTGTTTCAAGAGGAAAACAAAAAAGAAGCTCTTATTTAAATGATTTTGAATGCACATACGTTGCAAACACGATGCCACATCAGTCGATTCATCCATTGGAATAGAATAGAGCCCAAATGCTGCAGACTTGATGTCTTGCACAACTTGATCCTTTTTGTCATTGGCTATATCGCTGATCCTCCTTTGAACAGTATAGTTTGATAGTGAAACCGCTGCAAATTTTTTCTCTGATTCATTTCCCAACACAATTTCCACCATCTTTAGACAAAAGGTTTTATCAAAGTTTCCCCGATTGTATGTTTTTTTTTTTCTGCTTTGCTATCTGCAGTGCTACGACATAAGAAGCTTGGGTGACCTTCTGGGTGTTTTTATTATTTTGGAATGCCCCTGTTATATCCAGTCTCATCCTTTTGACAGCATTCCCAAGACGTTCAAAATAGGTTTTGTCCTTGTCCTTGTGTTGAGAATGAACATTCAACAAATTTTGCTTCAACTGTGTCGGTTTCATAGAATCATGCGACAAAGCTTTACCACAAATAACACGTGGAGGTCGTTCTTCTCCGTTGATGATGAGAATTGTGAATCCATACTGAATATATCAATGATCATACTTTTTTTATTTGACACTCATCATGGGCTTTAGATTATGTAAATAAAAAAGGAAACGGTAAAAAAAAAAAACTCTATAAATAAAATATTTTCAGACACAAAAAGTAATATTTATTCATTGAATATATTCCACAATATGGCTGGCATTAAGAAGCAAGGCGATCACGCGTTTTGGAGTCCAAAAATTAAGGAAATGTGTATTGTGCATCTTATCTCACTTTCATTATTATCACACTGCTAACCATCATCGAAGCCCATATCGACCTGAGAACTCACATCATAAGCGATGATTGGCGAAACAGCAACGTGGGATACCAACTCCATTTTGTTAATCATTTCCCAAATTTCTTTCAACCAGAAACCCCATGCCGTTGTGCACACACAAACAATTGAAAGACTTGGGCTCTCGCAAAAAGGACAATAAAACGCATCTCCTGCACAAGCCAGGTGTTTTTCTTCAGCGACATTAGAGATTTTGACAATGGCAAAATGGAAATTCTCAACTCAGATAAGATGTCTTTCCTGAATTTTTGGCTTCAGAACGTGAACAATACTCGTTAACACGTAGGAAATACATGTACAGCTCTCCTTAATTTGGGAAACTAATCGTGTTTACTTCTTCATATATGAATTCGGAATGTTGAAAGCCACGATCGTCAGAAGTAGATATTGTAGGTGACACAAAGAAATATGTTTAAAGAATGCACAAACATGGGAGGTAAAGGTTCATGTCACAAGGAGCAGGGGCTGGCCGGGTGTCCAGAATGTCAGATTCTCTTTCGGAGATCCAGATTCGAATCCTCGGTAAAGTGTTAATTTTTTTCTGTCGGGGTGTGATATATTTTTTTCACAAGCCGTAACGTTACTGTAAATATATTCCGTACAACATTCAAGAGTACCTAGCAACTGAGCTAGTTTATTCCGCTTCTAAAATCCTAAATTTGCAACGACTCATTGTGACGTCACAACCGGAGCACAACTAAACCAAATAAATACCGCATGCCGGCAATGAAAACGTTCTGTTTGTTGACCAACCCAGCACTAGGCCGGAGAAGATCTGAGATAGCGGACGGGGTGATGAAATATTCCTAAACAAAATATTCAAATATACGTATTGTGAATGAAAAGAGGAAGCATCAACCTACGACATCGCATTCAGATTCAGAAACCTGTCGTCGAAATGTTTGGAAGCCATTTGATTAGAATGAAGGTAAAACAATAATGTATTAGATTAGTTTAGTCTGTGAGTCTGTTTCCCAAGAAGAATTGGTAAGTCAACGTATTGTAAACCACGTGATGAGTCATTAAGAAATTAATTTAGTAGAAACTAACAAATATATTCAGTTATCATAGTCATAGATAAACTGTATATGAGGAAAACACGGTGAGTTTCCCTTTCTTCTAGTAAACAACTTATTTAATGTGTAAACATTAGACCTAGGTTGTACATTGTATTCTTCAGTAATTATTCTTAGTCAGCAGTGATTTAGAAGTTGGTGAGTAACTTAAGATTTAGGAAACTAAGAATGCTTAGTTCACTACGAAGAAACTATTTTTAATGTGCAAACACTGGTAAGACAAATTAGTGTAATGTGTAATAAGTCAAGTAGTTATTTTTTTATTACATGAGCACATGAGATGTAAATAGATTTCTATATTTATCATAAATTTGTGTGGTGGGTAAAGCACACATGTGGTGAGGCAATGTATTTTCATTGTTGTTAAGCATGTGGAATTAATATTTGTGCCACATAATAATGCTTAATCATCCGCCATGCAAAGAATGGTTATGATTCATGATGGATGAATGTGCATTGCGTATATCACATAAATCTATGTATTTGATGAGAGCATGTGGTGACCCATGTGTAAGTTAATTAGAGCTAAACATGAGGAATTATCCTTTGTGAATCTCATAAGTATGCCTAATGTAGCCGAGGTAAGAAAAACGTAGACAATCATAAAGACACTGATGCTTCCTTTGCTACGGTGCTAAGAGGTAGAGAGTAGTTCTAACTTCGTTACGGTCAAAGAAGAGAAGTAGTAAAAGAGAGAGAACCTCACACCGCCCTCAACTGACAAAAAAGATATAGTAATTAGATAAGAAGATATACGAGGTCTTGGACAGAGGCAGAAACTGTTTTATAGATGTTCACACAGGAAACACCATGTTAGAGCCCAAGCAATGAATTAAGGTGTTAGATTGTGGCAGAAATAGTGGTTGTAAAAACTAAAAGAGACTAAACAAGCAAATCAAGGACAAAAAAACAAGTTCTTTATTTATTTCTTCTAACAGAACATTGCATGTCAATAACAGATACAACCGACAACTGTATATATCAAATAACAACAGCGGGCAACCCCCAACCAATCAGCAGCACTTAAGACAACAGGGTACACCAAGTACCACAACACAGGTGTTCCAAACAATAGCTGGTTAAACTGACACAACAAAGAACCTTGACACAAGCAACACTGCACAGACCATAAGGCACTACAAAAACATAAGTTACACAACATAAACCCTAAAACGCGACATAAACATAAGAGTTGTGACACAAATTACTACACCACCAAGAAACCATGCCTGCTGACACTAACTAGTCAGCCGCTCCTGTCACAATGGAAAACACAATCCATGATTATCATTGTAAAGAAATCATATTAAACATATGAAGCAATGAGAACATACATATAGCATATGAATTAACCTACATACAATAAATGTCTTCCATCAAATTATCCACCTTGCTATTCCCTCTAGTTATACTACTGCTATTCTGAGGTAACCCTTGATGTCTGGCATGATCATTCTTTTGTTGCCTCATTCTTCTTCAAGGTGACTACATATCTAATTGTTAAATGCAACAATCAATTTTGCTTCATCAGATCACCCACTTTATTGTCTTCTCCAGTTGTGCTGCTGCTGTCATGGGATTACACTTGATATTGCTAGGATAGAACACCTTCTAATGCAACAACCTTAGCCTGCTCCACCTCCCCATACAGACCAGCATTCACTTACAGAACGTCTTCAGTTCAATGTAACTACCTCACACAGCTCCTACACACACACGCAGTGGAAGATTGATCTAATTTGTCCAGCTGTAAACACATAGCTATAAAAAGCAGGATACATACATCAGACATTGCAAACAAACACAACATATCAACACTGATTTGGCTAACATATAACAGACATTGCACACAAACAACATCTCAGCATTGATTCAGTTAACAGGTATAAGAATAACATCTTTGTTCTGGTAAATTAGGCTGTCATTCCTACCTACCAAAGTGGCTACATTTACCAAGGAACCCATAATCAGTTCCCTGTCTACACCTTGCAGAATATTTTATACATTAATTTGTACCAAGTCACCAGTAACACAGGACAACACAGTATTCCCTATAAACCACATGTTCATAGAACACTATCAATGTTCAGTCCATGATAGAGCCACAATCAAACACCACCTATTATATCCTCAGTCTAATGCTCTACAATTCTCTCCCTACTGTTACGAACACCGGCAACTGTTTTTCCAACACACCGTACTATTTTCCCTAATATAAAACATATATTGACAGGTTGTACTCCTGTGCTCCACATCTGATAGTACACTTTGCTCCTATGCAACAATACACAACATTATGGACTCTGCCACCATCAACACAGGGACTTCACTGGACAACTACCCCAAACAATGTCCAAGTTTGCATAAGAATACCCGCACTAATATGATATGATGCAAGTTACATCATTTGATTAGCATTACAAACTAACAACCAACAAGCAAAACATGTCTAACTATGAAAAGCAACAGACACATATACAATGTGGAATCACCATATTTGTAGAATGTAACAATGTAACACTTGCACATAGAAGAATCATAATATTCACAGAAAGTTAAAGATAAACATGTATTACACAGGAACTCAATTGAGGAAATCTCTGATACCCTTAAGACAGTTCATAAAATAAACACACCATAGTATCAAGTAAGAGTGCATCATCCATATGAGACAGGATCAAAGCATAACAATGTTCATGGGCAGAAACAGAATATCAGCACTAATATAACAACCAGTGTACTATATATATTATGTCATTATTATTACACACTAATGTCAACCAGTGTTGTCTAATGCAAACCACCTCAGTGGGGATTCTGTGTTACTAGGCAAAAGATGCATAGTTATGCCCTCTATTCCCCACCATTCTTCCTATGATACACCGGTTATAAATTTTGCTATCTTACGCTTCATGTCACACGACAAATACATATTAATATTTCTGTGTAGGGTGGTACACAGCACTAAATCACATTCTTCCCCTCAGTAAAGCCACACTTCATTCGCAGTTGTCATGATTACATTATGATTGCTTATAGTCACCCCGCGTATTAAAGGTGCATTATTTCCTACGTCTAGTAGCTATCAATCTGTATGGCGTCCCTACAATTCAACACATTATTTCCTTCACTTCTATTTATTACCAATATGCCCTAACTACATAGCTTAACCATTAACCCATCATTGCCACATATAACATGTAAGTACTCTTCTCTGCTTTACACATATATTATGGTTATTTTCCCCTACTCATTGTATATCCCACACTTCTGCTACCTTGGGATATCTACATAGGGAAACCACAAAATCATTTACACTGTCTATTTTATTTTAATTATAGGAAACACCTACACCTATCATATTCCACATTCACCTCACCATGCCTGATTGCTTACATCATTAGGGATGTTAAATTATTCTGCAGAACAGTCCATTTCAATAGAATTCCTTCATATTATCTATTTATATTTCTTTGTTCCTACCATCTCGCCTAACAGCTTTGTTTACACATATCAGTTTTCCCACGCCTGTTTCACCATACAAACACTTTTGAGCCTGTAACCTGGGGCACGCTTCGCTTTAATAAATCTTTATTAAATTAAACATTTTACACTTACGGCTTTCTCCAACGACATGGATTGTTCACTGATGAACAGATGGGAAACCCCACATATCTTGTCTCAAGGCGGGCTGGGAACAAAACTATTTACACACAAGGCCACAATGTCCTGCCTTCACAAACCGAGCTGACTGCTACACTACTATTGGCGTCAGATCTCTTTGTTTCAAGTTGCGTTTCCGGCGTTGTCCAGATTTTTATCTTGAGACAGACCAAACCAAAATTCGTTGGTTTGGCGCTATCACACTAATGATCACATAAGTCTATGTCATTGAAGAGAGCATGCCTGTGGTGAGTCGTGTGTGATTTCATTATTGGTAAACAGATGTGAATGTATCATTTGTAAAAACACACCAGTATGCTTAATTATCATCCAGGAAATATTATAATTTCTGATGAAGGATGAGAATGATTAAGATTCCATTGTACTGTCATGGTTGTTGAATCTGTGAATTTATCATGTGTAAAGCACATACATATGCTTAATTGTCATCTATACAGATATGATTGTGTCTGAGGAATGATTGAGATTTCATTGTGTCAATGGTGTTAACATTTAAAGTTATCATTGGGAAATCACATAAGTATATTACTTATCTTACATACACATATGAATATTATGTCTAATGGGTGAGTGAAATGATCATCCATGCACATATGAATATTATGTCTCATTAATAAGGAGTATGAGGGAAGAGAAGTTAATGCTAAGAAGGAGTATAGGCTAACAGTCAATCTCATGATAGAAGGCAACTTTGATGTGTAATGTCATGTCTATCACAAGAGAACATGTTTGGCATAACTCATACACTAATTAATAATTTAGAGCACTCCGACGCATGACACCACTTTGTATTAAATATCATTCATGGTACCTTCATCTGGTTTTGTGCCCTAAGCAAGACACAACCCATATTACACATCACGCGTACTACAAGCATCTGGTTTCGTGTCTTAAGCAAAACCCCCATATTGTATTATAGATCATTCATGTTACAACATATGGACTAGTGTCCTGATGATTGTAATAAAAGTAATGAAGATGATGATTGTAATTATGATTTTGATGGTGGTGGTGGTGGTGACGGCGGCGGCGGCGGTGGTGGTGGTGGGTGGTGGTCGTGGTGGTGGTGGTGGTGGTGGTGGGGGGGGTGGGGGGGGTGGTGGTGGTGGTGGTGGTGGTGGTGGTGGTGGTGGTGGTGGTGGTGGTGGTGGTGGTGGTGGTGGTGGTGGTGGTGGTGGTGGTGGTGGTGGTGGTGGTGGTGGTGGTGGTGGTGGTGGTGGTGGTGGTGGTGGTGGTGGTGGTGGTGGTAGTGGTGGTGGTGGTGGTAAAAAAGGTAAAAGCATAGTACAGACACGATGAAGAGGAGGGAATATACTCGCCTTAAAACGTTTGATTAGAAAAGAATTCACCTGAATACTATATAAGAATTGATTCCATGCAGCACTTTGTGTATACAGCACTTTGTGAATGCAGCGCTTTGCGAATACAGCACTTTGTGAATGTAGCACCTTGTTGAGTTAGCACCTGGTTGAGTGAGGCACTTGATTGAGTAGTACAGAAAGTTATTCACCTGCAAGATTTTCCTCGATCAACGAAGGACAGGTAGAATAGATGTTAGATTCTTGAACCTGAATGAGCCAATATTCTGCTCAAACCTGGAAAGAACAACACACTTAAGCTTAAAATGCTCACAGTGACTGCTTGGAGCAGGAATCCCTATCTCACAAGCCACTACAAGGAAGGACAGACCAATTCTTCTGTTTCATATTTACTACCACAGAGGATTCGCAGGAAAATTACCTGATAAATTACCTGTAGTATTAATGACATGTGGAGAGGGGAGTCACTGATGAAAATATAAGTGGAAATATCTTGATGTAAATTATCTCTGATTTTTCATGTATGTATGTGATGTAAGCCGGTCTCTCTGGTCTAGAGGTTACACGACTTTCTCCGTAATCTCGTATACTCTCGTAAGTAACGTGACGTTGCATGAAAATTGGTAGCGGTTCTCTCCGCGTCGATAACTTACGGGGTATTGAGCCGGTCGCTCAGAAAGCAATGGCAAACTACTGAGCGTAATCTTGCCAAGAAATCAACAATCAGCTGAAAGATTCTGATGTTGACAGCGATGTCCTGAAAAGGATATGCGGGGGGGGGGGGGGATGTGATATAAATTGATTGTTTCAAAAACATTACTGTTCATTAATAACTGTATAGTTAATACATGATAGTGAGTGTATTTTTTACTTGTCGTAGTCAATTAGTTTAATCAAGACAACAGGTTCCAAATGTTGCTGTATGTAGCCGGGGCGCAGTGTTGGGGTGAGCCCCCAACATTGCTTAAATACCCCAATGGCTCGTGAATACATAACCTATGCAGCAAAAGTCCAACTCCTGGCCTTCATGTGGCGGAACTGTTTCTACTAACAGGAGAAGGGGCGACGGCGAGTATCTGGCGCCGGAAAATAACCAGTGTGCTCTAGATGTGTATACACATACATGCATGTGCAGACACGATGTGTGCGTGTCTACACATCTAAACTCAAGTGAGACCACAGTCTGCTCTAGCAAAGGAAAGGTGCTGAAGACGGAGGCAACCAGCCAGGAGGCGCACCACAGAAATCAGGATGCCACGCAATTACGCAAAATGGAATATGTCGACTACTGCTAAAAGTTATGGTGCTCGCCCTGCTTTGGACCCCCTGGCAGGTGCAGTGCCGAGCCCTATGTCTCGAAAGGATCCAACCCCTACTACTGGAGGTCCTTCTCAGATGTCCTGTGGAGCCAGGGGACATGAGAATAGAACAGCTGGCCATACTAAACAAAGACTTAAAATAATGCACTGGAACGCGGAGGGAGTCAGCAACAAACAAATAGAATTAGAAAACATCCTGGACCAAGAAAAAGTAAGCATATGTTGCTTGCAAGAAACTCACCTCAACGAAAATATAGCCTTCAAAATCAGAGGCTACCAGTGTTACCGATCTGACCGAAAGGACAGGCGAAAAGGTGGGATACTTACCCTTGTAAAAAATAACATCACTGCTTCCCAAATCGAAGTCTATATGGAAGGGGCTGAGTATCAGACACTTAAACTTAAAACAGGCTATACAGACCTACATCTGATCAATTACAGGCACTGGACACACTACCATTAACAGAAAAAATGATTGTGTGTGGCGATTTCAACAGCCACTCGCAGAGTTGGAGCTATGATCACATGGACCAGAGAGGAGAGAGACTGGAAGACTGGCAGGATGAGAATAGATTCATCTTGGGTAACAAGCCGTCCGACCCACATAATGCACCCTCTCGAGGTGGAACTACAAGAAAGCAGACTGGGCAATGTACAGGAATTGCACCAGCTTACTGGTTAGAAACCTGAACACTGAGAAAGACATAAATAAAGTAGTTGAAGAGTTTGGGAAATGCATACTACAGGCAGCGCGAGAAACAGTACCAAGAGGAGCCCGTAAACAATATAAACCCTACTGGAGTAGTGAACTGGAACAGTTGCATAATGATGTGGAAGTATGTAGAAAGCAAGCAGAGGCCACACCCAGCCAAGAGCACAACAATAAATTACAGCATGCAAAAGCCAAATTTTAAAGGGCCAAGCTGCAAGCTAGACGGAAAAGCTGGCAGGAAAAAAACTCTGAACTTTGAAAGAGACACAAGGAAATTGTGGAAGCTAATAAAACAACTTAACGATGAGGGCACAGGGAGAAACTCAAAAATTGCACTACATAAAGATGGAAACATCTTAACAAGAAAGCAAGCAGCTGCCCATTTTGCAGACTCATTCGCACAAGATAACAATATCAAAATTAGTCCAGAGAAACAACAAGATATTCGAGAGAAACTGCAACATACAGGACAGAAGGAAATAGTACATGAGGTTCTGGAGGCACCCATCACAATCAGCGAACTGGAGCTAGCCACATCAAAACTGAAAATGAGAAATCACCAGGAGCTGATGGTATCTCCAATTAAATGATCAGGAACCTAGGAACAGAGGCCAAAGCAAAGCTGTTGCAGATCTTCAATAACAGTTGGATATTAGGCAGTGTTCCCCAAGCTTGGAGAGAAGCAATCATGATATCAATCCTAAAATAAGTGAAAGATAGTTCCATTGCCTCTAGCTACAGACCAATTAGCCTCACCAGCTGTCTCTGCAAAACACTGGAGCGCATCATCAATCACAGACTGCAGTGGTACATTGAATGTAAAAACATCCTTGTGCCACAGCAGGCTGGCTTTAGGCAGTGCTACTCTACGGAAGATCAGACAACCTACCTCTCTCAAGAAATTAAGGATGCATTCCAAGAGAAGAAGCTGGTGCTTGCGGCATGGATAGATTTGAAGAAAGCCTTTGACAAAGTCTGGAAAGAAGGTCTCCTGAATAAACTGAGAAACTGCAAAGTCAATGGAAGGATGTACAAATGGGTAAAAGCATACTTGCACAACAGAAGAGCCCGAGTACAGATAGACGGACTAAAGAGCAAGAAAGTACTACTGCGTCATGGCGTTCCCCAGGGCGGAGTCTTGTCCCCCACACTTTTTCTAATCTTCATCAATGATCTCGATGCTAATCTACCGCATGGAATTAAAGCGG
This sequence comes from Cepaea nemoralis, assembly GCA_014155875.1. Taxonomy (NCBI): domain Eukaryota; kingdom Metazoa; phylum Mollusca; class Gastropoda; order Stylommatophora; family Helicidae; genus Cepaea; species Cepaea nemoralis. The sequence goes on along the minus strand of JACEFZ010020861.1, from coordinate 36,966 downwards.
CAATGTACGCCGATGACCTGGTTCTATGGAGCACAAATGAACATGCATCAGTGGCCACCAGATTACTACAAAGAGCTGTAGATGGTGTGTCAGCATAAACACTGACAAGTGCAGCACCACCCTATTTACCCTCTCTCCAAAACAAAAGGCAGGGACCATCCAGATAAATGGAACACCCCTAAGAGAAGATAAAGAACCAACATACCTTGGAGTAACATTTGATGGCATGCTGACATGGAGAAAGCATATCAACACAGCAGTAGCAAAAGCCAGAAGGAAAATAGCCATCCTGACAAAGCTAAGTGGAACCACATGGGGAGCCAGTGGGAAAATACTTAGCAAAGTTTATCAACAGAGCATACGACCACACCTGGAATACGGGTCAACTGCGTGGTGTTCGGCATCAAAAACCACACTACAAGAGCTTGACAAAGTGCAAAATCAAGCACTTAGAGTCACCACAGGAGGGATGAGATCAACCCCTATAGTGGAAATGGAGAAGATGGGGAGGACACAAGCACTGAGTGAGCGCAGAGATACGAAAACACTAATACAAGCAGAAAAGTTCCTCAGCTTGCAAGGCCACCCTATGAAGAACAGATTTGAAAATCTAGCTATGGGGCGGTTGAAAAGAAGTAGTTTTATCCACCAGGCCAAACGACTCTGCAGAGAAACCACCGATCTGCCCACATTTGGTATTCCCCTAACAACTATTTCAGAGCGAACTCCATGGAAAGATGAGCATAGACTATCATTACAAATCCAGACAAAAGTGAGAGGAATATTTGACAAGGAAGAACAGAACAGTGTGCAGCGCAGGACAGCCACTCTCAGCTTCCTTGATGAAGAATACCCACAGGACCTCTGGATCCGAGTCTACACAGATGGGTCAGCACAAAATGCTGTTCGAAATTGAGGAGCGGGAGTGTACATAGAATACCCAAATAATACTAGGGACACAGCTAGAGTACCGACAGGAAAGTACTGCCATAACTACGATGCTGAAATTGAGGCAATCAAGATAGCAACAGAGAAATTACTAAATACCAGCAATGGTACACAACCTGTGGTGCTATTGACAGATGCATAATCAGTACTCGAGGCGCTCCTGTCTGGGAAATTGCCAGTACTAAGGACACTACCTTCTGAACTTAGCAGTCAGCATAAGGTCACCATACAGTGGATACCATCCCACTGTGGAGTACCCGGAAACGACAGAGCTGATCAATTGGCTAAGGAAGGAGCCAAAGAAGAACAGCCTGATGTGCCCGTTACATACCACCAAAAGAAAAGAATGATCATATCAGTCAGAAAGCCACCAACACCTGCTCATGATGACTACCACGTTATGGATAGACCAGAACAAGTCATTATTCTGCGCCTCAGGACAGGGCACAATAGATTACGCAACCACATATATACAAAATTCAAGATTGGTGAAACAGCCATGTGCACATGTGGATTGGCGTCGCAGACAGCAGAGCACATACTCCAAGACTGCCCAAAATATAACATATCTAGGCATACCTTCTGGCCTAGAGAGACGACAGTGGAAGATAAACTATATGGACCGCTGTGTGAACTGAAAAAGATAGTTCAATTCATACAAGAGACAGCTTTGCAGTTATAGACATATTTCAAGCGAACGAAAGAAGAAGAAGAAATCAAGACAACACTAGATAAAATTAGGTTAACTGAGAGAAGAGAGGCAAGGTACCACCAAAAGGAATATTTTGGGGTAATAAAGGGGAAAACACTTTTTTAAATATTTTTCCAGAGATATTCCTTGGCTTTCTGAGACTCTATTTATGGACTCAAACAACTGAGCCATTAAAGGTTAACATAATTAAACGGGCAGGATTACATTGGGAAAGAGGAACTTAGTATCCTTTCTCCCTTTAGGGTTGAGCCATCAACCAATACATCCGACACGGGGGCACACACAAAATTCGTAACCTGCACACTTTGTGGCGACTGCACTAGCCAGGCGGCCTTTATTCCTTAGGCTCAAGACCCCCCCCCCCCCCCCCCCCCTGCCATACACCACAATATATATAGACAGTAAATGGCAGACAGTTAACACAACAAAAATTAAAGAAGCGCAGCAGCCAAGTCTTATTGGTACTTGCGGAAGGCGGCGGAGAGAGAACTTGTCTCCTTCGACGACAAGACTTCTTTATTGTATGTTTAAAGTTTAAACTGTACGCAACGCTCACGTATAATTCAAGAAAGAGGGACGATCGCTGCAGAGCGCTGAGGAAGGGCGCTCGTAGAAAAGGAGCCAAGGGAAGGAAAAAAGGCGCGCACTAATGCGACTTAAGAGGCGCACGCATGCGCACTTTGCATTGAGTCACCACACAATGTAAGTGCGAAACCAACAAAACACTAATAACTAATAACAAAAACATACAAGCTAGCGAAGATAGCTAGCCCAGTTTGACCTCTCAGTAGAGCGGACCGAGTCGCACTGCGTTTTGTGTGGCCCTGAAGTCAGTTTGAATCTGCCAATCTGTGGTGTTAATTCCACCCCTGGAAACCCTAAAGTCCCCCGTCTCCCCCCCCCCCCCCGGGTTGAGAACCACTGCTCTATCATAAATCTTACACGGCAAGATGGGCGAAAGACCAACCTGGATATAAGAACAATGATGCTTGTCGTCATCATTTAATGCAAGATCAGGGCATACGTTTCAAACTGAGAAGAGGGCACAAGAGATTGATTTATGGCCTCTATCAAAAGTGTAAGACGGGTTAATAAAGCAATAACCCAATGACCGTTGGTCATCTTCTATAGTCGATGTTTGTGGCTGGTAGGCAATGTGGACATGTATATGTGATTATTGAATGTGATACTATGTCACACATGTGACAATAGCATAGATGGCTGTAACAATAAGTATACATTTACTTCAGCAACATGTATGTGCTGCTAATTTTGTTTCTGTCCTAGTTATGTGGCTTATTATATAGAAGATATGGAAGTAATCAACATTGGGGGACGATACATCAATAACATTTGATATGCAGATGATACAGTCTTGATTGCTGACAATCAACAGCACCTGCAACATTTAGTAGATGCGGTTGTTGCACACAGTGAACACAGATTATGGTCGTCACTTGGAAGAAGGAAATACCACAATGTGAGATACGAGTAAATGGGCATATTCTTAAGCAAGTGAATCGGTAGTTATCTCGGAACAGTCACAACATCTGATGGGACATGCCTTGAAGAGATTAGAACAAGAATTGCCATTGCGAAGGTAGCCTTTTGCAAGCTGAAAAACATACTGACCAATAAAATGATATCAATTGAAACGAGAAAGTAAATGTTGAAGTGCTACATAGAACCTGTACTTTTGTATAGATGTGAAACGTGGACAATGAACAGTCAAGCTGAAAAACATCTGATGGTTGTGGAAATATGGTTTCTGAGGAAAATGCAAAGAATACCATGGACAGACAGAAAAAAAAATGAACAAGTCCTTGAAGAAACAAATGAAGGTCGTAAACTGATTAGAGTCATTAGACGTAGACAGGCAACATTTTTTGGGCATGTTATGAGAAGAAATTACTTGGAGAACTTGGTGACGACAACTGGCAAGATCGAAGGGAAGAGACCAAGAGGAAGCCGAGAAGTAAATACCTGGATGACTTGGCCACGTGGCATGGTCGATACAGGAACACGGAGCTGATCCACGACACTGGTGATCGAGTGAGATGGCAAAACATAACTGCCCACGCTTATCGGCATGGCACATGATGGATGGATGGATTTAATTACGTTGGGTCTATATCGAGGGCTAATGAGCCAAGTATATGCTGCCATCCTTTGTAGGTATTCTATTTCACAAATATAATCTATTTCGTCGTATTCTTCACATCATCGCATTTATATAAACAAATCTATCGCTTTCAACATTTCCATATTATTTCCATGCATTTTGGGAAGGAAATTACATTGGGAAGGTAAAGAAACAAAATCACAAAAATATTCACAAGCGTGTCTAGCAGTCTTACAACACCAATGTTTGAATAACCAGCCTGATTTAGGGGAACTTCCTTGTTCGTTGTGATATATTGAGACATTAAAAGTTCGTTATTGTCGAAATTCTTATTATTTGTAGATGTCATATGCCCAACTACCAATAATGCAATAACCCTGATCCAGAATACACATCCAGATATACATTATATGAGTCAGCTCATTACACAAATCCTCACACATCGACGGTTGTCTGTCCTTTCTCTTGGCAATTACTTCCGCTTTGAAATGCACATGGTGTTGTCTCGTGAGATTGGACAATGAATACTCCCCCTCACATTGTGCTACTGACATACACTGCAGTACTTGCTACCATTATTGACGCATTTCTCAAGCATTCGATTGACCCCCGTCGCAGCACAGGATTGCTGCCGTCAACGTTCTTTTTAACATTCCATAACATAAATAGATCTCACAGATAATATTTTTGTTATTGGTGTTCAAATACCTTTACTTCCAGCCAAATCATCATGTAGCAGGTCCCATGTAGAACGTCGCTCACATCACCGCATGCCGAAAAGAATCTCGATCTGTTGCTAGTTCCCCGTCCACATTCATCTGCATGCCCAGTCTGAAGGGTCCTGTTTCCATCTTCGTGCTGATCGACCCCTGCCTCCTCACCCGGGAATCGCGACTTCCATCTCTGTTCTGTCCAAATGACTGTGGCGTTGAACATGATCAGAGTATTCCATTTAGATCATATTATGAGCCATTCATCTTCTGGATTGAGTTGTGGAATGTCAAGATTTGTGTTCTGTTTGGTCCACTTTTATTTAAGAATGTTTCTACATTATTTAATTTTATGAGCCTCGATTTTCTTCTTTAGTGAGGGATATTTTGAGTGTCTTAGTTTGATTTGTGTTGTAGTTTCCCCTTGCTTTCCACATCCACATTGCTGTAGAATATGTCCTCGCCTTTTCGCAGCCTTTCAAGTTACGAGAATAAGCGGGTACCCTGCTCTGTAGTATTCTTCAACCCACAACTCAAACTTAAAGGGTCACAACCATGAACTAGTCAGTCAGTAAGTAAGTCAGTCAGTCAGTCAGTCAGTCAGTCAGTCAGTCAGTTAGTTAGTTAGTTAGTTAGTTAGTTAGTTAGTTAGTTAGTTAGTTAGTTAGTTAGTTAGTTAGTTAGTTAGTTAGTTAGTTAGTTAGTTAGTTAGTTGGTCGCGGTTCCAACTTCAGAGCAACGGGTCGTCCCCATTATGCTCCGTTCCTATGCCAGTGGATATCACACGAAATGCTTCTCACTGCCCTATGTGAAAAGTGAAATAGACAGGAGTCCCGACAAGCCAACAGCCCGCACGGGTACACTGTGCATAACACTGCCACCAGACTGCCAACACAAAAGTCCTCCACGGAAAATACAGTTCATCATCGATGGAAGCGGCAATCACTTGAAAACCAGCAGCCACACATTACTGCATCAAAAGTCAAGAGGATCGACTTAATTGCCCCGGGATTTGTCCCATATGGCTCTGTCCCTTTCGGCAGGGCGGCCCGCTAAAAGCATAGCACAAAGCATGAACACTGTAGCTCCAGCGACGACCCCCAGGAGTCTCCGAGAAAAATGCACTAGTGAACCGAAAAGGCAATCCAGTCAATTCCAAGCGACAGGCCGACCGCCATTATTCCGAACATGCAGTTCACGCTACAACAACCACGGACAGATGTAAAAACATTCCAAACGAAATTCACAGCTCACAGTGTCGCGTTATGCGCTCAACTCAGTAGCAGGACGACGGAACCATGCACAACCAGTCAGACATGAGGAAAATGGGACTGCAAATCGTAACCAGAAGCATAAACACTCCAGAGGCTTAACGGTTCAAATGCCTATCCGCCATGTTGGGAACCAGAGGTCTGTTGCTCAATCAGTAACTATGTTGGTTCAGTAAACAGCAGTTACTTCAGCTTATAGTGGTTCAGTCTACCATTCATGATGTGGCATATGTTCACCCTCCCGGGAGTCTCTGTGGCGAAGTGGTCAAGCCGTTTGACCCGTGCTCCGAAGGTTGTGGGGTCGATTCCGGGCCGCGCTCTTCGGTTTACGAGTTAAATGTTTCGGAGACTCCTGTGGGTCGTCGCTAAAAGCTACGGAGTTCGTGCTTTGTGTGACGCTTTCCGCGCTGCGGAAAGAGACTGAGCCATATGGGATAAAACCCGGTGCGATGAAGTCGACCTTGTCGACTTGTAAGCGACTTTTTTTTTTAATGGTCACATGATCTATTTGTATGTGGCCAGCGTTTTTAGCCATTCCTTCTCTTGAAATTACCATATATTATGTCTTATCTTGGTTGATAACCAGCCCCATTTGTTGAGCTTTTTCCTTTAAGTGAGTCAATATTTCCGATGTCTTTTGTTCATTTTCCCCTATAATATCATATCATCTGCATAACCAAGTAGTCTGGATATTCCTCCAATAGCACATTCCTCCTTTGCCTTCCTTACATCTTTCTCTAGAGCCAGATTGAAAAGGAGCGGCAATAGTGCATCACCCTGTTTCAAGCCAGATGTTATTTGGAAAGGGTCTGATTTCCTGCCTTTGTATGTTACTATATTATAAGTATCTTCCATCATAGTCTGGTCATGTTGATTAACGTCCTTGGTATTCCAAATTCCTGCATAGCATTCCACAGACTATTCCTATGGACACTATCATAAGCCTTTTTAAAATCCACAAAAATGTTATGGAGATCTCTTTTATATTCCCAATTTTTCTCGGCTATTTGTCGTAAGATAAATATCTGATCTATTGTTGATCTGTTTTGTCTAAAAACCTGCCTGGTAGTCACCTAATATGTCTTCTGAATATGTTTTTAGTCTATTTAGTAATATCGCGGATAGTATCTTTTAGCTTGTGGACAGTAGTGATATCCCTCTATAATTTTCACTTTACTCTATAGAGCATTTATTTGCACCCATTTTAGGATGCGAAGTAGGTTACAAAATCATGATAAACTAGCAACAATTAACAAAACCAGACAACAGAAATATGAACATTAATAATTTTTGAGAGAAATAGTTAATACAAATTGATAAACTGATAACTAATTGGAGAAACAGCCCAAATGTCTATTGTTATCTACATTAATGTGGAAGAAACAATGTGAAATAAATTTGTCCTGAGAGATGCGGCGGGGAAATGAGATAAGAAGGGTGTATGTCATAACGTGATTGAAGCACACAATCACAGTTGTATCGGTGCCCACAATAAGGGATTATGGCTCTCTTCAGGGACCCCCAAATGGAATTTTCTTTCCGGCGTTCAGATTGAATGCTTCTCGAGAGAATCTTGTTTGAAATTCTCACGAGGATTACCCGTGAAACTTTCTAATCTGATTCTCAATTCTTATGTGGGCTCATTTGCCTTTTACACGCGTTCTAGATAGGTCATGACCCGCCACCTGTCCGTTGAGTTGAGTTGAGCCAAGAACCAACATCACAGAACTCGGGATATTCTCTTATGTGCCAAGTCCTCATCTTCAACAGCCAGCGAAAAGTCCCAATTAAATGGTACCAGTAGCAGTCTGAATATGTCTCAGTCTGGCCTTTCTTCGGAGTCCTGACTGTGGGTCAGATAGTATGTTCATCCTTCGGGGGTAAAAAGATCTGAGGAAACTATACTTAACTGTGGGCACAAATCTCTTATTAGGCCGATATTGTCCTACCCCATTATCAGTCTTTAAATCAGCTTGTTGTTTTCAATATATGTGTTTTGCAAGTCTGAGGACTTTTTACAAGTCTGAGGTCTTTCCCTCTGCAAGTATTTTATCATTGCGACGTCAAACTTTATCGAAGGCCTCTGTGTAGTGAATGAAGCAAATACGTAGGTCGTTGTTAACTTGTATCAAACGCGCCAATAAAGTTATCAGTATTTACTGAGCCCTTGCCCTATACAAACTCACATTCTTCCTCCCTATTTCGAGTTAATTTCCTTCCTAACTCTTTGCATGATAATTCTTAGCAAAATCTTGGTGATGTGATTTATTATTCTATTTTTTTCGATGTTGACCACCATTCCAAGACTATTGATTTCTTCGGGATTGCAACTAATATAGATTTACATAATTCAGGAGATATATCTCGAATATCGTATATTGTGTTCAGCAGTCTGGTCACCTAGTCTATTCCATGTTTTACTAGGTATTGATCATTTCTATTGTGATGTTGTCTGAACTCGAAGTCGTGCCAATTGTCATATGGCTATGATAAATCTGAACTTACATCTTTCAAAATTGGCGGGTCTTCCTTATTGTATTAAATTTCACACTGTTCCTCATTTGTATCATTATAAAGGTCTTTCACATAATCTGACCATGCAATTAAAATCTGATATTCTTTTATTATGATTTTGCCATCTTGGTTTTTGGGCAACAAGTTGATGTGTGTGTGTCTTTCTTAATCATCATCATCATCATCATCTTCCACTTCTGTTGTCAAGCGTCGTGGGGAGGAATAATTTGCGTTCCAGCGCCCGGTGGGCGGCACTGGATAGTAGCATTCCGTGTGGTTGTACAATGTCTCTGATGTCGTCAATCCATTTTCTTCTTGGACGTCCTCGTGGTCTCGTCGCAGATGATCTTTGATGTAAGGCCAGTGATGGTAGTTGCTGATGTTGCATTCTAACGACATGGCCAAACCACTTGATCTTCTGTCTTTCAATAAATGTGGCACAAGGTGTTGATCGCACAGTCTGTCTGATAGTAGTATTTCTTACTCGTCTCGGATTGTTAAGTTGGCAGCTCTCCTCAGGCATCTCATTTCTTAGATGTTGATTTAGCGAAGGTGTAATTTGAATAAAGTTCAGGTTTGAGATTGGTAGCATAGGCTTGGTGTGAATGTGCTGTTTATTATCTGTCGTTTTGCGGACATGGGTATATTTGGATGTTTCAGTAAGAGCGATAGTTGATATACAAGTGCACTAGCTTTTTGACATCTGATTTCAATTTCTCTGTCCAATCTGCCATCTTCTGTGATCATACTTCCAAGGTATTTGAATTCTTTAACTTGTTTCAGAGTTGTGTTATTTATCTGTATATTTAGTGGGCCTGGCGATCTGCTAACTTGCATTACTTCGGTTTTGGCTGTATTTATACTCATATTGTATCTACTGCAGGTTGAACTCAGATTAGTAATATGATTGTGTAGTCTGCCCTCATCGCTGTAAAACAGGCACTGATCGTCTGCAAATAGAAGTTCATTTATTCCCTGTGGATCAGTTGTTTCATCTGGAGTAAAGAGTTCTAAATTTTCTGAATCTGTTCTGCCGAGACTTGCTTCTTTGGACATTCTGTCCATGTAGATATTGAATAGCAGGTGAGAGAGCACACATCCCTGCCTCACTCTTGTATTGACAGTGAACATAGCTGATATACCTTCTTGTGTTCTTACTGCACTTTGGCTCGAGTGGTACATGGCTATGATGTTTTCTAGCAGTTGCCCTTGTATCCCATAGTCTTCAAGGATGGTCCATAATTTGTATCTGTGTACTCTATCGAAAGCCTTTTCCTGATCTACAAACACAATATTCTGCTGGTCACTATATTCGATAGTTTTTTCACATATTTATCTAAGTGTAAATAATGCATCAGTGCAACGTTTACCTTTCCGAAAACCGAATTGTGCTTTGCTTAAATGTTGTTCAACTATTGGTCTAGCTCTTTGTTCCAATAGTTTTGCATACATTTTCCCTATTTGGCTCATATATACCTCTATATGTTCCGTACTTTCTCATATTGCCTTTCTTTTTCCATATTGGTACTATTATTGCTTGTTGCCAATCATCTGGGACTTTTCTTTCTTCCCATGCTATATTAAAAAGTCTTGTTAGCCATTTAACCCCTGTTTCCCCACAGGCCTGAATAGCTTCTGTGGTTATTCCATCTGGACCTGGTGATTTGTTTTTAGGACTTTTCTGTATAACTGCTTTGACCTCTGCAGGTATGAAATTTGGTTCTTGCTGTCCCTGGCATTTAGGCACAAAAGTGAGGTTTTCTATGCTATGTGTGGGGTTAAGTACTTATTGAAAGTATTCTGCCCACCTTGCTAGTCTTTGTTGTGGATTAAATATCGGTATACCTCTTTTGCTCTCCCCCGATGGTGTTTCCACCTTGTCGTGGTGGGGGAGCTTGAGTTTCTCAATGACCCTGAGAGCTATGCCGGGGGTAGCGTAGCAACCAGCAGGGCCTCCCAAGCCGGACAGGTCAAAGGGTAGAGAACAGACAAAGAGAAACACCCTGGTCCTCCAGGTTGGGGGTTGAAGCGTGGGGTTAACATCCCCACCTTTGTAAAAACCTTTCTTTGTTACGAAACAAATACATGAGCCTCGATATCGGACTGACTTATCTGGACAACGACCTTGGAACGTTAAAGGACTTTTGAGATTTGGAACATTGAATGTACGGACACTATATCGAGCTGGAGCGGCCGAAGAACTAACCCGGGAGCTGGCTGAATATCAAATGGATATAACAGCAATTCAAGAAATAAGGTGGCCAGGAGAGGGTACTTTAGAGCAAAATGGAATGATTATAATATATAGAGGAAACACCCAAAATAAACATGAATTAGGAACAGGATTTGGCATCAAAAAAGAGTTATGCGGGAACGTTTTAAACTTTAAAGCTTTTAATGACAGGATTAGTAAATTACGAATAAAAGGTAAATGGAAAAATATAACGATGATTAATGTACATGCACCTACTGAAGAGAAAGAAGATGATATTAAAGAAGACTTCTATAATGATCTGGAAGATGTCATAGAAGAAACCCCCAAACAGGACATCCTGATTGTGCTGGGAGACTTCAATGCAAAAATAGGTAGAGAGCAAACTAATAAAAAAGTGGCCGGTATGGAAAGTCTACATACAACTTCAAATGATAATGGATGGAGAGTCATCAACCTGGCAGAAGCCAAAGGACTGCAGATTAGCAGTACCAGACTACAAAGAAAGGATATACACAAACAAACTTGGAAATCATGTGACAAGAGAACCTATAATCAAATAGATCACATTTTAATTAACAACAGAAATGCATCAAACATACAGCAAGTTAGAAGTTATAGAGGAGCTGAGTGCCACAGTGACCACTTCCTCGTTGGAGCAAAATTTAAAATAAAACTTAAGAGAGCTTTCTATACTAAATTACAAAGATTACACCCAACATATAACAGAGAAAAACTACAAGACATTACAGTCAAAGAGAAATTTACAGATGAAATAAAATGTAAACTTGAAACTCTGCAAAACCCTTCGGAGGAAAGCGTTGACCAAACTTGGTTGAACATCAAGAATACAATTCAATCTACCGCAGAAGAATGTCTCGGTGTGTTAACCACGCATAGAAAGAACAGATGGTTCAATCAAAAATGTGAAGAAGCAGTCATTAGGAAGAAGAATGCCAGACATGTATGGTTAAATGACATCAATAACATCCAAAAGGAAGAGCATTATAGAAATGAATGTAAAGAGGCTACAAAAATAGTCAGACAGCAGAAGCGAGAATATATGAGTAATATAATCAAAGATATGAAAACTAATCACCAGAAATATGAATCCAGAAAGTTGTTTAAAGAACTGAAGTCAATGAAACGAGGGCACCAACAAAACACATATGGTTTAAAAGACAAAAATGGGAATATGATAAATACCAATGAGGAAATCTGCAACACATGGAAAGAATATTTTATTGAATTAATAAATTGTGAAGCTCCAAGTAACATTTTCCCACAGGAAGAGGTTCTAACATGCGAACCACAAATTGAAGAACCTACATTTGAAGAAATCTTATATGTAATCACACGACTTAAAAACAATAAGGCAACTGGGACTGATGGAATTGCTGCTGAATTTATAAAGGCAGGTGGCCATGCATTACGTCTAAAGCTATACGAACTAATAATAAAAATCTGGAGGACAGAAGAATTACCCCATGACTGGAAAGAGTCATTATTGATACCTATCTTTAAGAAAGGAGACAAGTTCCAATGTGGAAATTATAGAGGAATATCACTACTGTCCACAAGCTATAAGATACTATCCGCAGTATTACTAAATAGACTAAAACCATATTCATAAGACATATTAGGTGACTACCAGGCGGGTTTTAGACAAAACAGATCAACAATAGATCAGATATTTATCTTACGACAAATAGCCGAGAAACATTGGGAATATAAAAGAGATCTCCATAACATTTTTGTGGATTTTAAAAAGGCTTATGATAGTGTCCATGGAATGCTATGCAGGAATTTGGAATACCAAGGAAGTTAATCAACATGACCAGACTATGCATGGAAGATACTTATAATACAGTAACATATAAAGGCAGGAAATCAGACCCCTTCCAAATAACATCTGGCTTGAAACAGGGTGATGCACTATCACCGCTACTCTTCAATCTGGCTCTAGAGAAAGTTGTAATGAAGATAAAGGAGGAATGTGATATTGGAGAAACATCCAAGCTGCTTGGTTATGCAGATGATATAGATATTATAGGGCAAAGTGAACAAAAGACATTGGAAATATTGACTCACTTAAAGGAAAAAGCCCAACAGATGCGGCTGGTTATCAACCAAGATAAGACAGAATATATGGTAATTTCAAGAGACGGAATGGCTAAAAACTCTGGCCACATACAAATAGATAATATGACCATTAAAAAACGGAAACATACAAATACCTGGGTACAATCTTCAACTGCTCCAACATCATAAGGGAAGTAATACAAACTAGAATCAACTCTGGAAATAAGATATACTATGCACTACAACATCTACTAAAATCAAAGGCGCTATCTCGTTACACCAAAATCACAATATACAAAACACTGATCAGACCAGTTGTGCTGTATAGCTCTGAAACCTGGAGTACAACAAAAGGAGACGAAGCCTTGTTACAAACCTTTGAGAACATAAAGTGGAGAGTGGAAAAGAAGAAGTAACAAAGACATTTATGATCTGTTTAAGTCCCCGCTAATCACTGGTATCATGAAGGCTAAAAGACTACAATGGCTGGGGCATATAGAAAGAATGGAAGGTAATAGGGAAACAAAACTCGCTTACACTCAGGAAATAAATGACCGTAGACCACGAGGTAGACCAAGAAGACGGTGGAGAGATAATACATGTACAGACCTACAAGCACTTGGAATCAACGACTGGCAAGAGAAGGTCCACCAGAGAGACGAATGGAGACGGATTGTATTTGCAGCAAAGAACCTCAATGGCTCGGAGCGCTGAAGAAGAAGAAGAAGAAGAAGAAGAAGAAGAAGAAGAAGAAGAAGAAGAAGAAGAAGAAGAAGAAGAAGAAGAAGAAGAAGAAGAAGAAGAAGAAGAAGAAGAAGAAACCTCTTTTGCTGTTTATGATGGTGGTTGGGTTGTAGCATGTATCTCTGTTTCTCATTGTGGTGACACGTTTATAAAATTCTCTTGTGCAGTCTTTGCTAAGGGTCGCCATCTGTTCACTGTATATTCTCCAGGATTCATCTTTAAATGTTCTAATTGTTCGTTTGGCATTACGTCATGCTATTCTATAAGTAATATAGTCCTGTTCAGATTTAGTTGTGATCCACTTGTTGAATGCTACCTTCTTTTTGAATATTCTATCTTTAACTTCGTTGTTCCACCAGGCTGTTCTTAATCTTTTGTCCTGCCCTACTTTCTTTGTTCCACATTTATTTTCCAGTGTGTCGAGCATGGCAGCCTTGTTCAACATGCCCATTCCTTATTTACGCTTGAGTGGTCATCAGGGATGTTCTTATGTAGGTTTTTGATTTCTTGATTGAATTAGTCTTTAACCGTATTTTCCTGCAGCCTCCTATAATTGATGACATGTGTTGTTACCTTTTTGTTTCTTATTTTCCTGTGTGGTGACATCTTTTTTATTATGACTGGTTTGTGATCAGTATCAACATCTGTATTTGGGGGTGCTCTTGAATCTAATAGTAGTCTTCTGTCTAATTTCCTAATTAGAATAAAGTCAATTTGAGATGCTTGGTCTATGTCATTCCATTTATACCAGGTGTTGGTGTGGCTACGACGATGTTGAAAAAAAACTATTTGTTATTATTAGTCCATGTTCCGAGCATATGTTGAGTAGATGTTGACCATTGCTGTTACAATCAGTCTCTTTGTCGCTGAATGGCCCCATTCAACCATCTCTTGGTGTTCTTCGTGTGCCTATTCGTCCGTTAAAATCACCCATCACAACTAGTTCATCTTTTCTTAATGATGCCATTAATTTTCTTGTGTACATTCATTTGGTGTTTTAGGTGTTATGTTGTGCCATGATCCAGATTTGGTCATGGTCAAATAACGAAATAAGAGAATGCAGAGTTTCGCGCAGTTCAGGACGAAGATCGACTCGATTCATATATACACGTTTGGCACGAGGACAGCCGAGCGAATCACTGAGCAGGGGACAACTTCTCCTTCAAGGCGTAATTCAAGGTGGACCGTGTTCGAAGTCGACCGGTTACAGTTGAATAGGGCGATGGCAGAGCCTCACCTCGCCGCCACTTTTAGATGAATGTTTATGTTAGGTGAGAGTGTCGACATTCACGAAGTTTGACTGCAGATGAATGCTGATGTCTTTCGATAAATTCTATGTCGACAGAGGCAACTGTAGACGTCGATTGCAAGTATTCTGTGAACATTGATTTTAAACTGATATCGATGTGTTCATAGTATCATGAGGCAAGTACCCTGTAATAAACTATAAACATTATATACTGTTGTGTTACACCAAATTCGTGTGGACTGTCAATTGTCGCAGAAAGAATGGACACAGATTAGTGTCGAAGAAGCCATGCCAGAATTGCCCCAGTGCAACTTTGCTCGTGGGCAGATGCTTGAATCTATCGGTAAAAGTATTGGCATACAACAAAATAATGCTTCTCACCATGCAAGAGAAAGCAACAAGTGCCTCGACATTTATGGGTAACAGACAAGTGACACCAAGGAGTTCAGCAGCGGAAGTCTATGTCCCCTAAAAGCTCAATCTATCAGCTGCCCGTGGCAAGTGACGCCATAAAGTCATTGGCACCCATAAAGTCGTTGGCATGTTGGCTTTAAGTTTTCCTCAAGCAAAGCTTCTTTTGCCTATTTGCAACATGTTTCTTTAATTTTCCTGTTAATCTCTTCATATTTTTCATGGTTATTTTTGTTATTTTTTTACTTAATTTAAATTAGTTTTAAGATGTCTTTTGTCATCCATTTTTTACATTCCATCATCTTTATTTTTGGGATAGTTGTTTTTGCAACCTGGCTGACTGAGTTCTTCAATATTTCCCGTTGGTCACTGACATCTTGAAATCGAATTTATAGATCAGATACTGCATCAAATCTGTTCTTTTCTTCTACGTTGAATTTATCATTTACCTCCTCACACTTTAGTGCACATAGATCTAATTTTGTATTTCTTGGTGTATATTTGACCTTCTTCAATTTTATATCTAAAAGAACTGGAGAGTATTGGACATCAAATACCATAACATTAAGCAGGGAAACTCCCACCTGCATCCTTCCAATGGTAGAGGATAGGAAACACACCACGGTGCGGCACACACAGCTTTGGTCGCCGAGTATTTACCGAGATAAGTGAACAACTCTGCAGCTGAGCAAAGCAGGGCACTCACTTATCCTGACAGTCGGATATTGCTGTCAAAGGAGGAGGTAAAGACCCAACTGTATAGTGGAAGGCAATGGGAAACCACCACATTATCTTCCCAAGATTTCATTACTAACATATTTCCATGGTAGTGAACCACTTTAATGACTGTCTTAGGACATCCTCGTTCGGTAGGGACAGTCATGAGCCACGGGTGACACCAGAGACCGTCATTCAGCTACTGATGGCAAAACCATAACTACAACGAATACATTTAAAATAGGAACATGGAATCTTAGGCCATTAAATAAGCTGGGAAAGTTGAGATTTTGTAAGAGAAATGGAAAGCATGAAAATGAATATCCTAGGCATAAGTGAGATGAGATAAAAGGGATCGGGCAAAATTACAACCGACAAACACACCCTAAGTTTTTCAGAAGGGGATACTCACAAAAATGAAGTAAAACTACTATTTTATTTTGTTTGATTTTTTTAAACAGCCAAGTAAATTAATGATTACTGGTGTATTTCAGACAGGATTATTTTGGTCAAAATCAAAGGCAAACCAATAGATACAAATATTATAAAAATGTACGCAACAACAACAAGCAGTAATGACGAAGAAATAAAACACTCTTACAATGAAGTAGAAATGGCAATGTTTCAAATTAAATCACAAGAAATAAAAGTAATACTAGGAGATTTTAATTCAAAAGTATGAAAGGGGAAAATGGAGGATGTAGTGGGAATTATGGTTTATGTACAATAAATGAAAGAGGGGAGAAACATATAAAATGTGCAAATATTTATGATATGATAATTGGAAACACCTGGTTTAAACACCATAAAAGACGACTTTACACACGCCAAAGCCCTGATAAGAAAATACTCACCCAAATTGATTACATACCAGTTAATAACAGATTTAGAAATACGTTAATTAATTTAAAGCAACGCCTGGTATGTAATAATGATCATGTACCACTAGGAAGACAAATAAAAAGAAGATTGAAAAGAAGAAAAAGAGTGGTTAAGAATATGATACTTAATAAAGAGGTTCTGAGAGCAGATACAGAAATTCAAGAACAATACTTAGTGACTGTGAAAAATAGGGACAATGCAACAGCTAAAATACAGAGTATAAAAGAACAATGAGAAATCTTAAGGGACTCCATTCATCAAACAAGCAAAGAAATATTACACGAGAGAAACCAAAAAGCTAAAGACAAATGGATGACTGAAGAAATCTTAACATTAATGGACAACAGAAAACAGAGTAAACATGACAAACAAGAGTATGTTAAGATAAATACAGAAATAATAGATAAACGTTTGAAGGCAACAGAAAGTTGGTTAAACGAGCAGTGCAAGAAAATTGAATTACATCCTGTTAACGACACATACAAATATGCATCAACAAATCAGTGAACTCACAGTAGAAAAATATGAATTACTACAGGGTGTTTGAAATGAAACACAGGAAAGATATTAGTGGAGGATGGTGCTATAATGAGGAGGACTGAGTATATAAGCGAATTATATGACGGAAGAATTAACAGAAGAAAGTAACTTAGAAGGTTCATCTATTCTAAAAGAAGAAGTAGCTGACACTGTAATACATATGAAGAAAGGAAAACAGCTGGGCCAGATGTAATCACAATAGAGGAATTAGATGTACTGGGATAATGTGGAGTAGATATAAACCAAAATTGTTAATGATATTTACAGCGGTGGATAATTACCGAGCGATATGCTGAAATCTGTATTTATAGCTATACCAAAAAGACCAGGATAAATTGAATGCGAAGGCTTTCGTCTAATTGTTGAACATTGTAGTAACAGAGTGTGCAAAGGAAGGACTCGCCTTGAATATCAAGAAAACAGTAAAAATAGTGATATCAAAGAAAATTGTTACACCAAAATGTGAAATGAAAATAGAAGTGCAATTTGTAACTAAGTGGATAATTTTAAATACCTAGGGGCATTTATAATTTCAGATGGAAGATGCACCACAGAGATCAAGATCAGAATATGGCAAGCAAAAGCCACATTTCAGAAAATAAAGAGTATCTTATGTGATAAGTCAATATCACTGAATGTAAGGAAAAGAGTGCAGAAATGCTATATAGAACCAGTACTGCTGTGTGGCAGTGAATCTTGGAATATAAATGGACAGATTAGGAAGAACTTAGAAGCAACAGAGTTGTGGTTCCTGAGATGAATGTTACGAATTCCTAGGACTGCCAAAGTAACTAACAACGATTCCCTGATAGAGGCTAATGAAACTATAACGCTATATACAACAATAAGAAAGAGACAAACATATTTTTGGCATGTGATGAGAAGATATGGATTAGAGAACATCGTGACAACTGGAAAGATCAAGGGAAAGAGAGACAAGGGCAGACCAAGAGAAATTATGCTGGATGGATTGAGACGGTGGCATGTACGCATATCATCCGCAGAGTTGATCCAGTAATTCCAAAGAGCGAGATCTGTGAAGAGTCATGAACGCCTACACAATCTAGCAGGGTGTGACAAAACCGACCAGATCCCATGTCTTTACTCTGCAGGGAATCCCTTCGGTCGGAAATAGACGAGTCGTCTCCCGTCAGATCTTAAAATAGCTAGGGAAAACCCCGGCTAAAATAGTCCCCGACGAGAGAATTCTAGTTTATTCTAGAAAGTCAGATCCAAAGTGTGTACGTGATGTTTGCAGTCACGTGTAGGACACACCGTCCCATCGGGTGCACGGGATTCTGGACTTCTCCGTGACATGAGATTCCCAGGGGTCGAGAAGAATTTGAAACTGCGCAAACAGCTCTGAGCAGTCAGTCGCAAGCCATCTGTCAACCGACAAGGCCGCAATGATCAGACTGCGGTAAAACGATGTCTTTTCAACCGCTTGGCAGAGCGTGACATCGAAGCAGTCAAGTAGTGTGGTGATTCTCAATCTAAGGTAATACCTTAATACATTATTACTTAGCAGTTGTCCTTAAACAAAGCTTGTTAAGAGAGATGATCTATTATGTTGATGACCTATTATATCATGTCATGATATATTGTTCTGATGCGTGTGATGAGGTTGATGTGCATGTTAGTCCTAGTAGAAGCCGAGTACTCTCACCGACCTCCTTGTTTCAGGATCTGTTTATATGATGGAGATTCGAGAGTTAGACCATAAACTCAATGGGACCAGCTCATTCCAGTGCCAGTCAAGGTGATGTGTTGAGGCAATACTGGGAGCGGTCAAATGAATCTGTCCGAGTCACCACATTTGAGAAACCTAAGATTTAGAAAGTCACGGTGAGTCTAAGTTAAGACAACCGCGACGAGTCCGACGAAGATTTGATCAACAGATCCAGGCTTGGTCTAGGACTAAAGCGTCTCTTGATTCATGTCGGTAAGGTACTGGTGAATTTCTCTGAAGACTCTGAGGTAACTCATTAGTAACATGTGTGCATTATCAATGACATTATTTCGAGCTGTGTCGAAGGACGTGATCTCTGTTGAACAGTCACTACTATGGGCAGTTTAAATGTTTCAGGCCCCGCGGGGTCTTAGTGAGGGCCAATGTATAATGATTCATCTAACTCCGGTGTGGATCTATATTTGAGATACTATTTGAAACCTGAACTTGGTCAGTGACCCACAAGAGTCGTCTATTTTCGTGAACACCTGAGGGACAGAATTGTTCGGGTAGGGAGCTACCCCATTCATAGGTGTGTTGAAGGACTGTGACAGTGTTTCTCTGTGAAGGCATTAGATGCCTATAGTGCTGTGTAGAATGGTGACATTGTGAATATATTGAATTCTTACAATGACAGGTTGGATTATAAACCTGTGACAGTGTTAGTCAATGGAGCCAACGCTCCAGTTGTGTGTTGCAGAATAGTTCATCCCACTAATTTGAGATGTCAAAGAGCAACCAGGCTCTTATCTTTTATTGTATTGTGCAACAGTACTTATCATCAGATGGGGACATCTAGAACTCTAGGGTCGGCCCATAAGTCATCAGTAGAGTGGAACTTGTTGTGATTTATTCCGTCATCGAGGGATGACAAGTGAACATTGTTGAAGTGCCAGTCAGGTATCAGACATACGCCTAACCAGTCTGAGATCTTACTCACAGTGGAAGGAGAGAACTCTGGAAAGGTCAACGACTTGGAGTTCCGTTGCACTGGAGGTTCGTTAGCCACGACTGGACGACGGCACTAACTGAAGTTACATGCTCTGTGATGATGACTGATCATCTGTAGATCTTCTCGCTGCTCTCATTCAGCGGTGTACATATTGTCTTCTATCCAGGCTTTTCAGCCATCCCTCTCTGAGTTCAGTTTGACGCATTAAGAAATTAAATTTTGATTTGTTGACCATGGTTTTGAGTACTAGTATGACTGGTGTCTTGTCCGAGCCACCTTTGGGTAGGAATCCATAGGTGGGGAGCTAAGGTCAGCTGTCCCGGCTTGTGCGGGGCCCTGTAGATATAAATCCTATTGGGGTGGTCGGAACAAAGGCTGGGGATATTACTTATTAGTAACATACCTGTCCAAGTCCTGGGGGTCTTGTTACACAGGGTATTTGATGATAATGATGATGATGATGATGATGATGATGATGATGATGATGATGATGATGATGATGATGATGATGATGATGATGATGATGATGATGATCATCATCATCATGATGATGATGATGATGATGATGCTGATGATGATGATGATGCTGATGATGATGATGAAATTGACGGCAATCAGCAGCCAAATATCTTTTAGGAACGTTCCAGTGTATAAAGAAGGCCGTCAGACAAGGTTGTGTAATGAGATCTACAGAAAATATGTCAGGGACCCTGGTAGGTGGATATAATATAAGCAACTTACGTTATGCTGACGGCACCGTCTTGATAGCAACAAGGCAGAACGATCTACAGGCACAGTTTTTGTGGACAGTGAAAGAAAGGGCCTTAGTTTGAATAATTAAAAGAACGTATGTTATTTTGGGGCAAGTGCAGAAATTCAAATATTTAAGCACATGAATAACATCAGATGAAAGATACATTGCAGATATAAAGAATATAACATGACAAGCAAAACTTCATTCTATCAACTGAAGAACATGTTATGCAATAAGTCATTGTCATTGTAAGTTAGAAAAAGAATTATTGCATGCTACATAGAACCAGTTAACAACATATGGTTGCGAATCCTGAACACTTATAAAACAAGCAAAATTTTCCTGGAAGCTTTTGAGATTTGATTTTTATAAAAGAATGCTGAACATTTCTTGAACAGCCAACATGAGCAATTTAGACATTCTGGGGGAGGTCAACATATCGCAAACACCTCATTTCTAGCGACATTATGAGCAGACAAAAATGTGAACAATATTTGACAACCGGAAAAATCTGTAGAGAGAAAGAGACAGACAGAGAGAGAGAGAGAGAGAGAGAGAGAGAGAGAGAGAGAGAGAGAGAGAGAGAGAGAGAGAGAGAGGAGAGAGAGAGAGAGAGAGGGAGAGAGAGAGAGAGAGGGAGAGAGAGAGAGGGAGAGGGAGAGATAGAGAGAGGGAGAGAGGGGGAGAGAGGGAAGATTTTTGACAGTCTTGTGTCTTGGCACGGAAGGGAGTCAACACATGAACTGATACATGCCATTGGAGATCGCAAGATGTGAAGAAGCATGGTCACCAACGTCAGTCAGAAAGACACTTGATGGTAATGATATATAAATATGCAAAAAAATACCATGAACAGAGAGTGACAAAATGATCAAGGCCTACGAGTATGAAATGAAAACCGTAAACTGATTCGTTTAATTAGGCATAGACCGTCAATATTTTTTTGGTTCGTTACGAAGTGAAATAAATTGGAACATTTAGTGATAACTGGCATGCTTGATTCTGAAAGAGCAAAGTGAAGGCAAAGAGATAAATATTTGAATGGCCTGGCCACATGGCATAATCGAGACAAGAACACAGAGCTGGTCCATGACTGATGATCGCCAGAGATGGCCATGTTGCTTGAAGGTTTGCTAACTGTGCGCTGTTTCCGCTCTTCAGCCTTGAAACTATGAAGTGAGCACTAGAACTGTCAGACGATGACATTTAGAATACGGCACGTTGAACCGCTCCAAGATTTGAGAGCTAAAATAAGATCACACGGAGAAAATATCATAAACATCACAGATACAGACTGGTATCTTCACCCAGATTCTGTGCACATATTGTAAAAGCTTGCACTGTAATTCACCACGGCGGGATGTTCGATGAGGGATGCAGGCCATTCACAAACAATCAGGTTAGGAATTAATGGGAAACTTCGCAGATTGTAGTTCCATGGACAGAGGCTGAGAATAAAGGAGAGGCAGGTAGGGTGGGGTGAAGTGGTAAAATGTCCACAATTACACGCTAAGGATTTATTGAAATGGAATAAGTAAGCGCAGACGTCGTGAGTGGAGTGAATGCAGTATTGTAGACATGATTTACGTGAGGGTGGCAATGGAGACATGCATGCGGGATATAAAGCTATCAGGTCAAGTGATATGAATGTTCAGCCACAGGCTGTGAACTGCATCCCGGCGCGGCGTAAATTGGAGACGTTCACAAGTGTACGCAGTGAAAGCCCATTGCACATGCATATAACAGTCTAAAAAGCTCCAAAAGCGCTACGACACACGCGGGTGCACGCCTACCCACACACGCATACAGAGACAAAGAAGAGAGAAAGAGATGCCGAAACAGATCAGGGATGTAAAGACATGTTTGAGCACAGTTTGCAGCTGTATTCGGCTTGCTAAAGAGGGTATTACTGAGCTAATTTGTGTTATTAATATTGACATAAGCTGTATTCTGTGCAATAATGTGTATTCATGCATGCATCTCAAGAACCGCAGTTGAGTGATAAATAATGACATTTGCGAGTGAAAGGACAGATACACGTGCATATATATAGAGAAAACAGTTGAAAGAATGGCATGGGTTTTGTCTCATGTGTTCAGCATCAAGTAACATTGATTGCGCACGTAGCAGGTTTTGGCAGCATGCGCCTGCTCAGGGACAACCCGGCTCTGTAGAGGTGGTTTGTGTTCAATGAACGTTTACCAGATGCAACTTAACATCAGAATGTCTATTTGTATTAGCTTTCTCTTTGACTTGCATATTTTTATCATGTCTCCTATTATCATAGAGCGTTTCTAGATAGTATGTTCATCTGTTAACTAAATCATATTGTTCCATTAATACTGCGACATTCCTTGATTTTAAACATCCAGTTGTACTTCGTAATTACCTGTTAGGGTAATTATTTATTGTTACGTGAACGTGAGCCTTTTCCATGGTTTGTCCCAATCTCTGTGCATTATTGATTCAGCCAAATTTGCTTAGCATCTTTGCAGTTAGTTTATATTTCTTAATGTAGTGCATTATTCTTTTCTTTATCTTGCTTTTCAATCCTTCTTTCATCCATCATCTGCAGTATGCTATGTCTGTTCCGTTTCATTGTTGCCATCGTTGAATTTTATAATGATTTGGTGAATGCCTTCAATAATTGCAAGCATTCAGAATTAATATCTAAATGTGTGACTTTAGTGCTAAAGTTGGAAATCAACAGGACGGATGCATAGTTGGTAAGTATGGACTAGGGGAACAGAAGGAAAGAGGTTGACGAATTTTACAGTGGGCAAAAGAGCATGATATGATTATTGAAAACACATGGTATTATCATCTCCCAAGGAGATAATGGACATGGAGGAGTCCTGGCCATAAGATCAGAAATCAGACTGATTACATTCTCATCAACAGAAGATTTCGAAATGCCTTAAAAGTGGCATAAACTATACCAAGCACATATTGCTAGAGCGACCATAGATTAATCATAAGCAATATACATATACAAGTAAAGAAGGTCAAATATACACAAATAAAGTCAAAATTTAATCTACGTGCACTGAAGGGTGAGGAGATAAAAGATAAATTCAACGTAAAGGTAAAGAACACATTTCATACATTGTTCGTAATGGAAATATTATTCAAGATGTTAGCGACAAATGGGGGGAAAAAATAAAGAGATCATTCAATCAAGCTTCAGGCCCAACTATCCCAAAAATGAAGATGACAGTACATAAGAAATGGATGACTGAAGACATCTTAAAACTCGCGGAAATGAGAAGAAATAACAATAGTAACCACGAAAAACATCAAGAGAAAATTAGGAAAGAAGCATGGCCTAAGGAAAATTGCAGCGAAATTGAAAACCAACACAACACACGAAATACTAAATTAATGCACACCAAAAAAATTAATGACATCACTAATATAAAAAAAAAACTAAAAACCAAAGATGGCAATACCTTAATAGAAACCAAAAAAATCAGATTTTACAACAGAAATTAACAATGCCTTAGATTGCTTAACACAATATGTGATACTGGAGATATCCTCCTGAATTATGTAATTCCATATTTATTGCAATCCCGAAGAAATCGGACTACATCGAACAATTAGTATAATTAGCCACATCACGAACGAATTATCATGCAAAGAGTTAGGAAGAAAATACAACTCGAAATAGAAGAACAATATGGGGTTGTAAAAGGCAAAGGTACAATACATGCTATGTATATGCTGAGAACATAAACTGAACGTTCCATGGAAGTAAACAAAGACTTATAGCTTTGCTTTATTGACTACACAAAGGCTTTCGTTAAAGTAAAACATGTCAAAACTACCTTCTGCAAAACTTGCCAAGAAATCATAACAACCATGAAAGAAAACATAATAAGAAAGAGATCTGGTGACGAGACCCCTAGGCCAGGCAGATCAGATAACACTGGGGAAGAGTGTGACACAGGGGCCAGTACTAGTAATCGTGATGACGGAGTTAATCCCGACTGTGTTACCGAGGAAATTCCCTGTGTCAGACTAAAAAACAGAGTGAGAATTGGAACGTGGAATGTGAGAAGTCTGTATGAGGGAAAGCTTAAAGTAGTATGTGATGAGATTGAAAGGTTAAATATTCAAAGTTTAGGAATTACTGAACATCGCTGGAGAGGCAAGGGACAATTTACAAATGAAAATGGAAGACTGTTCATATATTCTGGTAGAGACGTCGGAGGCCAGAGCGGAGTGGCATTTTGTTTAGATAAAACAACTGCAAAAACTTTAATGAGATATAACCCAGTTAGTGATAGAATGATTACTATCAGACTTAAAGGCCGTCCAAAAAACACAACTCTCATACAGATATATGCTTTAACAGCAGAGGTGGACGAAATTGAAGATTTTTACAACACACTGCAAGACATTAAATCGGATTGGTCATAATAATATAACAATAATAATGGGAGATTTTAATGCTACAGTGGGTACAAGAAGAGCTGAAAATGAGAGAAACGTTTTAGTAAAATTTTGATTGGGAAATAGAAATGATGCAGGTGACAAATTAATTGAATTTTGCACAGAAAATGAGTTAACGATAGCCAAAACATCTTTTAAACAACACATAAGAAGACTCTTCACATGGAAGTCTCCAGACAGTATTACCAACAGTCAGATTTTTTTTTTACATTACATTACATTGGAACCTTGTCGTCTTGACAGATGATAGTTTCTTAAATTGTGCTTCAAAAAGGCTTAATAACTACAACCCATGGCTGTGGCGAATGTGACTGTTAAGGCCAATTTGCGCTGTAAATGTTCGTCCATAGTTCATGCATGTGATTAGATATGACGGCAGGATATAATCGGTCATCCTAGTAGAGCCTGCCTGCTAGGGAAGGGGCAGGGGATGTCCCTCAGGAGTTCATACGCCTGGCGCCTCCCCGCCCGTATACCAGACGTTCCGCGTTCATGACCAGCTCACCCGTGGCCATTCAGTCCTCGGCACGTCGGTCCACCTTAAACTTAGGGGTTTATAATCGGAGTTTTCCATCTCATTCCTGGCGACCACAGTAGATACATGGATACGGGGAACAAAACTAATGTTATACAATATATACCAAATAGTACCAAATAGTATATACTACATAATTAAAGTTACTACACAACGGAAAAATAACTCTCGCAGGTAGATATTTGAGCCTCAAACAAAGCAGTGACGACATCAGTAATCTGGCTGCCTTCATACGTTGAACTCTATGAGACAACAACATGACAATGCCTGGGTAAATTACATAGCAGAAATCTGAACAGACGTTGAGCGCTGCTTGAACATGTAAGTCATATAAATGCTACTTTAGGCATATAGAGATGCATAATTACTGAATGATGTAGATTACCGCCACTCATGACATTAATTGATAATGATATTTAGAAATTCAATCTAGACAAATTCCTCAAACACGGAGGTCATATTTACTCGTTGGAGAACCAGCAGTTGTTTGTTTGCTATGACCAGGTTTGATTATCACGATGTATTAGTGACTTAATGTCATACACTTTACGGTGGTAGTAATCATTGATGATAGAGGAATTCGTATAGCCACATACACAAAATATCCTTGGGGAAAAGAATGTGCCAATTAAGAAGTTTCCTTATGACATGCATCCAGTGGATGGATATTCCATGAAGGTGGTATAATGGTTAATTTACTATATCAACGATCATGTTTCAAAGAATGAATGGTTGTGTAACAGTAGATGGACGAGCGAATGACAAGACGACTTTCATATTTAATTCATCATGGGATGTTACAATACATGTTCAAAGTAGCCTGATCCATTTGATTCTGTTCTCTCCAGTTGCAGTAGAAGCTCTATGATATCTCCAATAGTGGTCATGACAATGTCCAGTTCCAGATCGTTCGTGTATGCTTGCTTATATATATCTTTGACATTCCGAAGCTCATTTTTGTTTTTTGAGCAAATAGAGCCAATCAGGAAGGAATCATCTCTATGGGCATCATTGACAGTTTCATGCAGGTACCAGGTATCTGATATGTGGTGATTTCAACGCCCGTGCAAAGGAATGGGACAGGTCAGAAGAGAACAGACAGGGTACTGCTCTTGCTGAGGCCTTGCTTGAGACGGATGTTGTCTGTCTAAATGATGGGACACCCACTAGGCTAGCAATGAGACCGGGAGACCCTGACACGGCCATCGACCTGGCGCTTGTATCCCAAGAGGCGGCATCAGATATAAAATGGAGCGTCCTTGGAGACCATGGAAGTGACCACCTCCCCTGCTCTATGCTGATACCTATGTCCAGCACAGTTAGGGCCATATGAGCTCGCAGGGCATTCAGTTATGATCGCGACCACACTTTGCTCTTGGGGCGTCTTAGATCACAGGGAAGATCTAAACCATCAAGAAGAATCCTTACCAAACCACCACCGTGGACACCAGAGGTGGGGAATTCATGGAGGGAAAAGAGGGCGGCCATAAGGAATTGGCAGAGGGTGTGGAGAGCAACCAATTAAGATGACACAGAATTGGAAGAGGCTGAAAGGTATAAAAAAGTAAAGGTGCAAGATTTTAAACTCCAGGCAGCTGAGGCAAAGAGGATTAAGTGAGAACAGTTTATCAATGAAAATGGTGGTGATGTGACATTGAGAAAATTCTGGAGGCTGCACTGGCAGATAAAGAGACAGGTGATGCCTGGTACACATGGCACCGTTTATGATGATAACAACCGACCTATGACAACTTACAAGGACAAAGGGGAGGCTTTTCTTGCGTGATTTTTAAAACAGATGGATCAGCAAGATAGGGCTATTAGAGATAACGTCAGAGAAGCCTTGTCACTGGTCACTAGGAAATAGGACTGGGAGATTAAAGTGGAGGACATTAGACGGGTACTGAAGCGGGCTAAAGACACAGCGTCAGGTCCGGATGGGGTGAGGTACTCCATATACGAGGAACATAAATGATGGGGACTAGGAGGAGATGGCTCTTTGTTTCAGCTTAAGCATCAATACGGCGGAAATACCCCACGATTGGCTGCATAGATACCTGGTCCCCCTCTCAAAGCCAGGTAAGGATCACTCAAGACTTAATGGATACCGAATCATAACCGTGCAAAACATGTATGGCAAAGTCCTCAAAAATATAGTAGCACGCAGGCTCCAGCAACATTTGGAAAGTCGGAATCTGCTTCCCCAAGGCATCTGGAGCTACCGGCCGGGAAATGACACCTGGGCCAATGCTGCAACATTTGCATTTGATATCTACGAGGGCTTCCAGGATAAACAGGAGACAGTGGCGGTAGTTCTTGACCTGGAGGATGCGTATAACAGGGTTAGGTATGATCGGTTAATACACACACTGTTGGACATGGAGGTCTGCCCTTGCCTTGTTAGATGGGTTGCGGCAGACCTTTATGAGCGTAAGGTTGCACTGTGCATGGGTTCCTGGACTTCGGACCCCTGTGTTAGAATCTTCCCCGGGTCTTCATCACGGGCGCCTGGCAATGACGGCCAGGTACGTGAACTGCAGTAACACTTGCGACGCAGTAACAGGGACTGGGCCTGCGTGGTACACGGAGACCACGAGAGGAGAAAGCTGGACCAACATTGGCTCACTGTGGCTAGCGGTCAGACAGCCTTGGACCGTAGGACTGGACAGACGTAGAAAGAGAGCAGTGCACGTATTGAGTGTATGAGTTGACGCTAGATGAGAGAAAGCCTGTTGAGTATAGAAAGACTGAGTGCAGTGGTATGTAATATTGCATTCATGAAGTGATGTATTATATATATATATATATATATATATATATATATATATATATATATATATATATATATATATATATATATATATATATATGTGTGTGTGTGTGTGTGTGTGTGTGTGTATTTGAATGGCATTATCGCCGAGTTAAGCGAAGCCAGTTGTGATTGCTGTTTGCGAGAAGTGCGATTAAAGTGTTGAGAGATGTCACCGTGTGTTATGTACATTTATTCTGTGTGAGTGATTGTTGTCACATCTGTTAGTCACCACGAGCCTTTATTGATTGCAAATCAGGACTCTGACAGGTGTGAACGTGGGTAGCCCGTCTGACTTTGGACATTATGATCTTGTGGTTGAAAAAGGTGAAAGTTTTAAGAACTCTTGTATAAAGTGTGTAAAGTCAGACAATGTGTATGTTAAAGGGAATGAGCATGCGTAGCTCGTCAGTGGTTGAACCAAATGTGTGAACGTGATTAGGAGAGATATAGAAAAAAGTGTGTTCGTGTTACAGTTGTGAAGCGAAGAAAGCATTGGCAAAGAAGTAACACTGAAAATGGTATTCTGAACTGACGACACAACGACTAAACAAACATATTTGACGGCATACAAACCTATCACATTTAGCTGACAACGAATACACCACATAACATACTAATATTTCCTCTCTCCAAAAGTAAACAGGTTTTTCATCCGAAAGTGTACACTACAAAAGTCATTTTTCCTGGCTGTAGAAGACCAAGCAGCTTCTCTCTGGTGCAGTTTGCCAACATACGTCCAGAGATCCAAATTCCTGTATCACTTAAGTATATTTTTTTTTACATACTTGTGTACAGGTCCAGGCCTAAGCTGTATAATTATTATGTAATTATTATATTATACACATATTGTATGTACTAACATTTGATAATTATCCTGTGGAAATTCACCGTAACTAGATAACAGAAGTATCATGTCTACGTTACAAGAATTTATCGAGTTAGGACTAAAGTTAAATAAAACCGAAGATGAGTTAACAAAATGGAGTGATGCGAAATATGCAGAGTATGTCCAAAGGGAAGACAGAGCTGCTAAAAGAGAGGCTAAAACCAAACAGGCGGAGTTAGAAGCTAGAAAGGCAAAAACAGAGGCCGAGATAAGGAAAGCTGAGATTATTGCACAGAGCAAAAGGGAAGAACTTGAAATGCAGCTAAAGATTAAACAGCTAGAGGCCGAAACATCAGCAGATAAAGAATCTAGAAAGCTAGAGATGAAAGAAAAAGAGAATCAATATAAAAAGTACCAAGGGATTATCAACAATTTCGCTAATGGGGACTGCATTGCAGCATTCACCCAAAATTTTGAAACGATAATGGAGCATTATCAGATCCCAGAGACAGAATGGAATATCATTTACATGAGAAGTTTATCTGGGGAACCTCTAAAAGTCATTGAGACCATCCCCAAAGACTTAAGAAAAGATTATCAGTATATAAAAGCCAAAACTATGGCACACTTCCTGTTAGATGAAGCAGGCTACAGAGAACAGTTTAGTAAGTTAGCTCCTAAACCAACACAAACGTTCTCTGACTACATTTCAGTAGTACAGGATGTATTTAGTAAGTGGTTATCATCAGCCAAAGTTGATAACAATTTTGATAAACTGAAAGATCTGATCCTACGAGACGATCATCTCTTCTCTACCACCTCCTTTTTCGAAATTTCTGCAAGAGTGTGAATGTGAGAGTGTGCAGCAAATAGAAAAGCGTGGGTCGGAGTACTTTATGGCCAATAAACATTGTTTTTCTAGTGTACCAAAAGACACACAATTCGTAGCAGCCGCTACGCCTATGATAGGTCAAAACCAAGTAGCTATAACAGGCAGAAATACTTCAGGCAACCTATGAGTAAGAACTATCAATGCAAATATTGTAATTTGCATCATAGTGAAAGTGAGATGTGTGACAAACACCCTGGTATCTCACATATTTGCCAAACTATATGTCAAGGTCTCACATCCAAGGTTGCGACGCGTTGTCTGTACCAACGCCAGACAACATAACAACACGCAACCCTGAGTGATGTTAAACACGGCAGAGAGAACGCGGCGTCTTCGACGACGCCCGGATAAGCAGCCACGCACAGCAATTGAGCTCACCCCGTGAACCTTGCAGGGGACACCAGCTGACGTGAGCGTGTAGCGTGTAGGACGCCAGAACTGGCAGACGGGTTTAGGTTGTTGAATGGAGAGGTCGCATGGGTATGCGAGACGTGTTTGAATCTGCCTTGAGAGCTAGCCTGTATGACAGTGGGAGACTGGTTCGAATGCTTGAAGAGTTTGACGTGTAAGTGAGATGTTTATTGCTTGCATGTATTATTATGTATTGTAGTGATATTGTTAATGCCGTAATGATTGCTATGGATTGTCATTGCGCGATGTTTGTGCGATAATAAATGCAGCGCGTAAATAAAGCGTGTGAATAATACTTTCGGATATTCACTTCGTGTGATTTGATAGTTTGATATTGCTTCACACTTGCCAGAAAACGAGCTACTTATCTTGCTCTACGCAAGACTCTGACACTATATAGACAAGCAAGACAGAGAGAGAAAGAGCTACAAACGGGCAACCACATGTTTTCTCTGTAAAGCGTACGGCCACTGGCGCCATGCCTGTAGAGGAAAACAAATGACCAGAAAAGCCAACGCAGCATTGTTTGATAGCTCTTCCTCTGATGAAGAATTAGTGGAGAATCAAGAAGTTAATGCGGCAGAGACCATTGATGTTTTCCATCTGGAAAATGTACAACTTGCAACCGCTTCCATGATGATGGCATGTTAACTTGCGGCCACTCCATACCTATTGCAAATGAGGAAGCCAATTTGGTGATAGACTCCAAAGGCAAGCTCAATATCCATCAAGGTTATGTGAACGGCAAAGTAGCCACTGTTTTACGCGATAGCGGGTGCACTCTTATTGGTTTAAAGAAAGACTTTATCTTACCTGCAGACTACACAGGCAAACATGTAACATGCAGAACTTTCTCAGGTAACATTGAGAAATACCCACTTGCATGGGCATATATTGAAACACCATTCCTAACAGGCAAGGTTAAATGCGCAGCATTATCTAACCCATGTTGTGATATTATTGTTGGTAACCTGCCAGAAGTGAATGATATGCCACATGATTGTATAACATCTTCTTGTGAATGTATTGTATCAAATGCAGTGACTAGAT
This sequence comes from Cepaea nemoralis, assembly GCA_014155875.1. Lineage (NCBI taxonomy): Eukaryota > Metazoa > Mollusca > Gastropoda > Stylommatophora > Helicidae > Cepaea > Cepaea nemoralis. Next base: position 5,436 of record JACEFZ010020861.1, on the reverse strand, counting down.
CAGCTGCAGAAATGCAAACTCAAACTAACCAAACTGAGACTTTAGAATTGTTAAGTCCAGTCATAACACCTCTGAAAACCATGAGGGAAAATTTTGTAACAGCCCAAAAGGCCGATGTATCATTGGCAAAATATTTTAAACTTGTAGGCCAAAAGCCAAAACAAACAAAGAATGCTAGATGGCACTTTGACTTGAAATGTGGTATCTTAACAAGGTATTACACTAAAGATGCCAATACCATTGCGCAAACGGTGTTGTCAACCGAACACCGCAAAAAAAGCATTGCAACTAGCACATGATATACCTTTTGCAGGGCATATGGCTATGCCAAAACCAGAGCTAGATTACTAGCACAGTTCTACTTGCCAAATTTATGCAGTGATATTAAACAGTACTGCAGATCATGTGACATCTGCCAAAAACTTGTAAAAAAAAAGGGGGGAAACACCCTCAAGCAGAACTGCAAACAACAGATCTTGCAAGTAGACCATTTGAGAAAATTTCGGTACATATCGTAGGTCCTTTAAACCATGTTACATCAAGAGGCAATAGATTCATTCTAACTTTCATTGATCTATGTACTAGATGGCCTGAGGCAATTCCGCTTAAAAATATTACATCTAAAGACGTGATGGAAGTTTTCTTCCATATTTTCGCGAGAATAGGGTTTCCTGACACGATTCTATCAGAGAGACGAAACCAGTTTATTTCTGCTGCCACTCAAGCCTTTAATAAAATGTTAGGTGTGAAACAGTGCTTTAACAGCCCCAATCACCCTCATTCAACGGGTATAATAGAGAAAATGAACGGTGACCTCAAACACATGTTGGCGAAAGTCACCCAGGAATACTCAAATGACTGGGATACCTTTCTACCTGCCATACATTTCGCGTATCGAGAAGTACCTCACTCTAGCACAGGTATTTCCCCATTTGAGCTAGTATATGGAGCCAAACCTCGCGGCCCATTATCAGTTTATCACACTTTGTTAACTGAACTAGAAGATGATCAGAAAGCATTGTCACCTTATGAACATGTAACAACTTTACGTGACAGGATCATGAGATCATGCATATTAGCAAAAGAATCATTGAGACAAACTGGTTCCATCTATAGGGAATATGCAAACAGAGGAAATAGGATAATAACACTGACACCTGGACAGGACGTACTATTACTTTTGCCAAGTGACAAATATCTTCTGACAGACTCATGGCAAGGACCGTTTAAAGTACTGAGACAAATTTCGACAGTGGACTACGAAATTGCAATGAACAACAAACATAAAATATTCCACATTAACATGTTAAGACCCTACTACAACAGAGACGAGGACCAAGACTAAACTGCAACAAGCACAACCATAGTGGACCACATAGACTCAGACGACACCGACGAAGTACTAGTTCCAGCACTTGACACAACAGACACATTACAAGACATAAAACTATCTCCTCATCTTTCTCAGACTGAGACCGACAACTGCAGACAACTGTTAGAAGAATATAAGTCCATCTTCTCCAATCATCCAGGACAGACATATTTAGTACAACATCAAATCATATTAACATCTCATGTACCAATAAATTCCAGAAATTATTCGATACCCATACACTACAAGGACAAGTTACATCATGAATTTTTAGAACTAGAGTCAAACAAAATCATTAGAAGATCACAATCACAGTATTCTTCTCATATAGTGATTGTCAAAAAGAAGGAAACTCAATACGCTTATGCGTAGACTACAGGAAACTTAATGCAATAACACAGTTAGATTTAGAACCCATGGTTAACTGTGAAGACATACTGAATGAGATGACACACGACAAATACTTCACAAAACTTGACATGACCAAAGGGTACTGGCAAATACCCATGACTGACGATTCCATACACTTGACAGCTTTTGCAACACCTTGGGGATTATACGAATGGTGTAAACTACCATTCTAAAATTGTCGCTTCCGACAACCAACTACCATTCGGGCTAGTCAACGCCCCAGCAACATTCGTACGCATGACACGACTGTTACTAGCAGACCTACCGAACATACTTTCCTACATGGACGACATCTGTGTACATACTAGACAATGACGGAACACCTGACAACACTCCGACAAACATTTGAATGTATCAAACAACACGGCCTAACAGTGAAACCATCCAAAGTAGAAATCGCCTATCACGAAATTACATTTCTTGGCTATAAAGTTTGTAATGGATTTGTCACCACAGATGACAACATTGTATCCAAGATTCTAAAATTGTCGCTTCCGACAACCAAAAAGGAAATACGAAGCATGTTGGGTCTACTCAATTATTACAGACGATTTATTCCTGATTTTGCGGGTTTGACAGAAAGTTTTACAAATTTACTAATCAAAGATAAACCAAATAAAATTGTAAACAGCGAGTGCCTGAGACCTGCATTTACAAAAGTTTTGTCATATTTTTCGACTAAGCCCATCCTTAAATTGCCAAATTTGGAAATTGATTTCAGATTGAGGACTGACGCAAGCTCCATAGCCATAGGGGCGGTTTTGTTGCAGTCTTATGATGACATCCTTCATCCAATTTTTTATGTCAGCCGCAAACTGACTCCTGAATTGGAGGCTTTGGCTCTAATTTTTTTCCATCAAAAGATTGTCTACATATTTGTTAGGTCGTCATTTCATTGTAGAAACAGACAACAATCCATTAATTATTATTAAGACAGGGACACCAACAAACCACAGAATAGCAAGATGGTCTTTACTGCTCCAAGACTTCAGTTTTGAAGTGAGGCACATCAGCGGTACACAAAATACAATTGCAGATTTGCTATCCAGATGTCCACCCGACACGTCCGAAAATAGGCTACCTATGACTGAGCGCACAGATTAAATGAGTCAATATCTGTGATTACTTAGAGCGCTCAGAAATCACAACCCAGCAAAGTAATGTGTAACATAGCTACACATCGCTGGCACACATAACTGTGATAAGGACAGTGTCCTCTTGTTTATTATAAATTATATTTTTAATCATTAAACATGGTAAAGATATGTGTGATTAGAATGGAAAGTGACAATATTTTAAACACTTGTTAACATTAATACGAACAGTACTACGAGTGATTACAAAACTTACCCGAAGTCAACTTATGAACTTATTATATATATATATATATATATATATATATATATATATATATATATATATATATATATATATATATATATGTGTGTGTGTGTGTGTGTGTGTGTGTGTGTGTGTGTGTGTGTGTGTGTTTGAATGGCATTATCGCCGAGTTGAGCGAAGCCAGTTGTGATTGCTGTTTGCGAGAAGTGCGATTAAAGTGTTGAGAGAGAGATGTCACCGTGTGTTATGTACATTCATTCTGTGTGAGTGATTGTTATCACATCTGTTAGTCACCACGAGCCTTTATTGATTGCAAATCAGGACTCTGACACCCTGTACTATTACACTTGGGTTGCCGCAGGGATCTGCCTTGTCCCCAGTACACTTTAATGTCTACCCCAGCAAAATCGCACCTGTTGAGACACCAGGTGTGGGTAGAATCTTGACATTTGCAGATGATGTGCTGGTGTGCAGACAGGGCAGAGACAGGGCCAGTTTGGCAAAAAACTTACAGGTGGCCGTAAGCAGGGTGGCGGAGTGGTGCAGGGATGCGGGGGTCATTATAAACCCAAACAAGGCATCGGTTGTGTGGTGCTCCCTGGATAACCGGATCGTCAAGACAGACGTCCCAGGTATTATGTTGAATGGGTGTCGTCTTAGCCGAGAGAGTAAATTGAAGTACTTGGGTATCACCTTTGACAGATGTTTGTCTTTTAAGGATCATGTAAAGGATGTGGGGTGAAGGCTGGTAGGGGACTTAATGCATTGAGGGCTATGGCAGCAACCGGTGTAGATCAGAGGATGTTTTATGGGCTCTTTTAGCAGTTAATAATTTATGTCATTGAGTATGGTTTGGGGCTGCTGACAGTATCAAAGAGCCAGCTTGAAAGGTTGGAGCGCATACAGAATGCTGTCATGTGGTTAATCCTGGGGTGCACAAAGGACACACCAATTATATTTATGAGGCATATCCTGGCGCTACCAACAATGACGGATACGCATAGGGTCCTTCAGGCCAAATGGTACTTGAGAGTTGCCGCAGACAGGGATCACCCGCTGCATGCAGCAATTGATATGGTTAAGGGTTATAGACTAAGACGAGGCAGGTCCTGGATGGCACAGGCAGAACTTTCTATAAGTCAGGTGTGTGATCTAGAGACCATCAATCGTGAATGAGAGTGGGTTGAAGTTCCGGAAGACATGACGGATTGACACAATGTAATAATAATACTGAGTCGTGAGTGCAGAGAATGGGTAGCGGGCCGCACTGAGTTTGAAGTGCAACAGTTGATCCAGAGCAAGACACATCAAGGTGACGTAGTCAGCTACACCGATGGGTCAGTGGTGAGAAACAGACGTAGTGGCTGGGGCTTTATTGCAAAGGCTAATCGGCGAGTCTTGAAAAAGGAGAGTCTGGCATATGAGACCACGACCTCCAGCATGAGAATGGAGGTGGAGGCAGTAACAGCGGCACACCGGTGGGTAGAGGAGACTACTGCAACACACGTTGTATTCATTACTGATTCAAAGAGTATGCTTAGCAAGGTGGAGAAAGGAATGTTTCGTGTGGAATGGCTCTCGTCGCTTCAGAGGTCACAGATCGTGAGAATTGTATGGATATTTTGCCCTGACCATGCTGGTGTACGGGGGAATGAACAGGCTGATAGGCTAGCAGGGAATGCACCTCTTGGTAGAAGATTGCCTATGGACAAGGGGGGGGGAGGAACAGATTGAGAACCCATATGTGGAAAGAATTAGATTGCGGGAGATCGGCAAGGGTTCTGGAAGAATATCAAAACTGAGAGGGAAGACCAGGAGAACTTATAATCAGATAGCGGTGGGAACAATTAGTAGTATGACTCTTCGCTGGCTGTTGAACGAGGAGACGGAGCACGTATGGGAATGTCCTGAGTGCAGTGATGTCGGTTCTTAACACAACTCAACTCAACTGATGAATGTGAAGCATAACATCTGCAAAAACCATACGAAGTGCAGACTGTGATATGATCAGCAGTTATTAGAAGCAGATCTGAAATTAAAGTTCAAAAAGCTAACCCAAGGACCAATGCACTTCGTTTTTATCTCACAAAAATACCGGGTGCATTCAACGTAGAAGTGAGGAATCGATTTGGAGTCTTGGTGTCTGTACAAGAGGAAATGACACCTGATGAACTGGCAGTACAAGCTAGAGATAACAGCCGCCAAAGATATAATTCCGACCAGGACTAAGCAACATAAGCCAAGGGTTACATCAGACACGTTAGGATTAATAAAACAATGAAGGGAACTGAAAAAGAACAGAGGTGAATCTG
>JACEFZ010020860.1:122500-143862 GCA_014155875.1 Cepaea nemoralis | reverse complement strand
GTTTTCGACGGAGGCCTTGGCGGGGATGAATCAAGCATCCCACGACCACAAGTGGTCAAGGGGCAGACACAGACTGCACGGTCCTCCCCCACCGAGGGAGGGAGGACTTTAGAGTGGACAAGGTAACAGCGAAGGGGACAAGTTTATATCAGGGATAACGAACATGACCGAATGAACGTCTCCACGGCAGGGGACAGACGCACGGAGTCATGACCCGGACGGGGCCACCCCCAGAAAGTATTAAGAAATTAAAGGGTCCGAAATGCTTGGGGAAGGGGGTTTACTTCTGAAGATCTGAAACCCCCTGCCGTGTTTGCTCCTCGTCGGAGTTCCTATGACTATGAAGCACAAATATATGCCTTTCTATGTCTCGATTAACTTTCTATTAGTTTCCGTAATGTATATATTGCATTGTTTGTACCCTTTCCTTCCACAAAATGCTGTTCCCTGCTGGTCATTACTAATTTGAATTTTTATTTTCTTTCTGGTTCTTTTCATTTTAATTCTGAGTAGACGCTTAGTGACATGGCTTATGAGATTAAATGCACAAAAATCGTCACATTCAGTTGCTCCTGGTCTTTTTGGTATAGCTATAAATACAGCCAGTGTCCCTGGTTTAGGGATTTACGTCTTTCTCCGTAATCCCTTATATTCTCGTGATTAACGCAGCTGCTCGAGATTCAGTAACGGATCGCGCCGCGTTGGTTACTTACGGGGGTATGCGAGCTGGTCGCTTAGAAAGCAATGCAAACTACTGAGTGTAATCTTGTCTGGTACATCAACATCAGCTGAAAGATGCTGTTGTTGACTGCAACGTCCTGTAAGAGATATGCAACATTATTTTTTTTTTTTAAATATAATTAAATAAATAAATAAAATAACTACAAAATTCAGCAGATCACTGGGTAAATATCCACTGTTGTATATATTCATCATTTTGGCTAATATATCTACTCCAAATTCTCCCAATACTTCTAATTCTTCTATTGTGATTTCATCTTGCCCAGCTATTTTTCCTTCCTTTATTATGTTTGAAAACATCAGCAACTTCTTCTTTTAGAATATGTGGACCTTCATAGTCACATTTTTTCTGTTAATTCCTCCCTTTCTCCATCATATAATTATCTTAATTACTCATTCTACCTCGTCATTATAACACCTTCCTCCAATAATATCTTTCCCGTGTTTGATTTCAAACACCCTATTTTTAATTCTTATTTTCTTCCCGTGAGCTCACTGATTTGTCTGTGCATATTTTTTTTAAATCTTTAATGGAATTTGATTCAATATTTTTTGCACTGCTCATTTAACCGACTTTCTTTTGTCTTCACACATTTATCTCTTATTTCTTTATTTATCTTAGCATATTCTTGTTTGTCATTTTTACAGTGTTCTTTTGCCCATCAGCATTATAATTTCTTCATTCATCTATTGTTTTCTTAGCTATTTGGCTTCTCTCCGGTAATATTTCGTTGCTAGTTTGATTAATGAAGTCCCTTAACATTTCCCATTGTTCATTTATGCTCTGTATATAAGCTTATTACATTGAACCTATTTTTAGAAGTCAATCTGTATTGTTCTTGAATTTCTTTATCTACTTTCTCAAACTCTTAATTATGTCTCACATTCTTAACCGCTGTTTTTCCCTCTCTTTAAACTTACATCTATTTGTCCACATAGTGGTACGTGCCGGTCTCCCTGGCCGAGATGTTAGCAGCTTTCTCCGTAGCCCTGAATGCTCTCGAGGTTGACGTGAGCGCACGAGAATTGGAAGCGGTTCGAGTCGCGCCAGTGACTTATGAGAGTATGGAGCCGGTCGGTCAGAAAGTCGTGGCGTGCTGATGAGCGTAATCTAGCCTAGGAATCAACATACAGCTGAAAGATGCTGATGTTGACCGCAATATCATGAAACAGGATGGAAACGCGGGAAAACAAATAGTGGTACGTGATCACTATAACAGTCAGCACTAGGCACTGTATTTACATTAATTAAAGCATTTCTAAATCTTTTATTATAAGCATGTAGTCAATTTGGTTGCGTATTTTCTTAGCATGGCTTTTCCTATGTATAATGATCCTTTATGGTGTTTAAACCACGTGTTTCCAATTATCATATTATTGGTATTTGCCCATCCTAGTAGTTTTTCTCCTCTTTCATTTCTTGTACCTAAAGCATAATTCCCCACTGCATCTTCCATGTTCTACTTTCCTACTTTTGCATTGAAATCTAAATATATGTTTTATTTCTTGTGATCCAATTTGAACCATCGCCATTTCTATTTCATCGTAATAGTTTTGTATTTCTTCATCACTACTGCTTATTGTTGGTGCATATACTTGTATAATATTTATATCTAGTTGTTTACCTTTGATTTTGACCATAATAACCCTATCTAAAATACACCTGTAGCCATTAAGTGACGTGGCTGTTTGTTTGTGTGTTTGTTTTTTCGTCAATTATTATTCCCATAACTTGTTCATGTGTGTCCACTCTAGAATAAATTATTGTCTGGTTGTCAGCTATAATGTTTCCCAGTCCCTTCCATCTCATTTTACATATGCCTAGTATATTCATTTTCATGCTATCCATCTCTCTTAGAACATTGTTCAACTTTCCCAGCTCATTTAATGTCTAACAATTCATGTTCCTACGCTTAATTAATTTATTTTAGTTTAAGGTTTTGCCATCAGTAGCTGGATGATGCATCTTAGTTATTGTTGTGCCATCAGTAGCTGGATGATACATCCATTGCCATATATAAATATACACAGACTCATATAAATTAATGTCTTCTTACCTATTCTCCCTCCTGTAGCATATGAAACAAAAACGGAGGGATTTAAAGTTATATTTACAAAACAGTAATTGATATTAAACTATTACTATATGTTGGGTGAGGTAAAAAGAACATGATTCAAGGAATGCTGTTTATTTACAACTTGTCACAAACTGGCATATTGTCCTTTGGAAAATGTAAAATCGTTAAGTTGAACTTCCTCGCTCAGCTGGAAATAAACTGAAATTCATTTGCATTGAAATATATACTTGAACTTCTTTTTTCCTCTGATTCTGTTTGAAGTTCGCTTTTCTTCCTCCAGCTGAGACTAGTACAGTGCTTTCTGATGAAGCCTTCTGCCATGTTCAGACAATCAATTTATATCTGGGGATCTGGCGGAGCGACTAAATCCATTGCCTGCCACTGCCATACAACGACTGTGGTATGTTATCTCTTCGCTTATGATATAGCGCATTCTCACTAGATTTGAAACAACGGACGCTGGACACCGTGTCATGTTGACATAAAATGTATTTACAGAGTACACCATGCCGCCCCAGCAACCCGCTGGCAGAGATTCGCACTGTTGGATACGCCGCTTACTCAGTCCCTAGGCGGGTGTTAGTCTTTCGGGGATGAGTCTAGTCTTTTCGACCATGGCGTGTATTACTCGGTCCATGTCTACTTCTAAAAGTCTTAACATAATGCAATTCCTTGTCAACATATCAATTAAGTACAATAGGGTTTCTTCCAACTTACAGTTTCTTTCTCGTCTACGAAGATCGTCCTACCACTCTGCGTTACACATCATATGTGGCGGTAAAATATTGCCCCCCCCCCCCCCACTCTTGACGAAATTACTGGCAAATCGCCCATTGTAGTGAATTCTATAAGGCGTGTAATAAATCTCTTGTCGTAAAGAGGATCACTTGTTCTTCTGCTCCCTCATTTCAAGCGTTCACCTCTGCCAGATATCTTTCTCGTTACTGTCAATACTTGTAATGAAATGCTGGCATTACTTGAGCTTTCTAACAGGTGTTAACAGCTTGAGCGCTAAGTCCCGAGTGGTCTCAAAAATCTTCTGGACTTCTCAGCTTTGCGTGGTTTCCACTTTTTTCACCGTGCGACACAATTTCGCCCGTGGTATAGTCCACTGGTCACTCGAATTGAACTAGGCTCAGTGATCTCAGTGTCCCAGGGATAGGTAACTTCTGTCTTACCCTGTTAACATTGCATTGGCACCTTTCCGTCTTGACAGACGATAGTTTGATACATTGTGCTTCAAAAAGGCTTAATAACTACGATCCATGGCGGTGGCGAGTGTGGCTGGTAAGGCCAATTCTTGCTGCAAATGTTTGCCTACAGTAGGTGCATGTGAAAACATGGTCACTTCCACCATTTTGCACCATCTTACGTCTCTCACGCTCTGTGTGTGCTTTATCTGCAATCATTTTCTCCTTTGTCTTTATTCCATTTCTGATAGTTGCCCTCCATGCAACACGTTCAGCGGCGACGTGCTCCCAATGTGCATTATCAATGCCTGTATCAATCATGTCCCGCTTACACACATCTTTGTATCGTAGTAGAGGCCGACGCTGAGATCTCCTACCCGTCTGTAATTCACCAAAAAAGATGTCCTTTGGTATTCTACCATCATCCATCCTCCTAACGTGTCCTATCCATCTAAGTCTACGAAGACTGAGCATGGAATACACCGTCACAACACCTGATCTTTCCAATACTTCAGTATTTGTTAATTTGTCTTGCCACTTAATACCAAGTATTCTTCCCAGACACCGCATATGAAAGCTGTTTAAACGTTTCTCTTGCTGTGAGTAAGTTGTCCAGGTTTCACTGCCATAAAGAAGAGTACTAAGGACACAGGCTTGGTAGACGAGGACTTTTGTTTTGGCAGTAAGCTTCCTGTTCTCCCAGACTCTTTTTGCTAACATGTTCATTGTTGTTGCTGCCTTGCCAATCCTGATGTTGATTTCCTGATCGAGGATAATTTGCTATCTACCCCTGATGCTAGATATGTAAAATGGTCTACTATCTCCAGTTCGGCGTCTTCAATAAAGATTGATGGTACACCATGTGCACCTTGTGACATAATCTGTGTACTTCTTTTTGTTAATTGTTAAACCAAATTCAGAACAAGCATTGGAGAATGCAGATAGTAGATGTTGTAATTCTTCCTCAGAGTGGGTCGTAATCGCAGCATCATCCGCAAAAAGCAACTCTCTGATTAGTACCCTGCTAATTTTGGTCTTGGCCTTCAATCTCTGAGCATTATAGAGGCCACCATCTGAGCGTGAGTGAATGTATATACCGTCATCCTGATCACGAAAGGCATATTTCAGTAGAAGTGAAAAGTATATCCCAAAGAGGGTGGGGGATAGTACACAACCTTGCTTAACTCCACTCTTGATTTCAAACTCTTCTGAAGTTGAGCCATCAAACTTGATTATACCTTTCATGCCTGTGTGGAACGATTCCACAATGGATAGAAGAGTTGGTGGGCAGCCAATCTTCTTTATTGCTTTGAACAGACCCTCACGACTGACCAAATCGAATGCCTTTGTGAGGTCAATGAAGGCAATAAACAGTGGCTGATTTTGTTCCCGGCATTTTTCTTGCATCTGTCGCAATGAGAATATCATATCAATGGTAGACCGGTTCTGACGGCAACCGCACTGTGATTCGGGGTAGACTTGATCTCCCAGGACTTGAAGTCTGTGCAGGACAATTCTGGCAAATACTTTCCCAACATTACACAGAAGTGAGATACCCCTATAGTTGTTACAGTGGCTCCGATCTCCCTTGTTCTTGTACAGCGTTATGATGTTTGAATCATTGCAATCCTGTGGGACTTGTTCTTCTCGCCAGCATAGCTCTATTAGCTGGTGGATCTCTAGAGCGAGTGTGTCTTGCCCACTCCTGATTACCTCTTTTGGAATCCCATCATTACCTGGAGCCTTGCCAGATGCAAGCTCATTTATAGCACACTTAACTTCTGTTATAGTGGGAAGTGTGTCCAGGTGGTCAAGAGTTGGCAGGGCCTCTATGGCGTTGAGGGCATCATCCGCTAGCTTGGTCTCACTTGAGTAAAGCTCTAAATAGTGCTCGACCCATCTATCCATCTGCTGTTTCTTATCAGTGATGATTTCTCCAGTCAAGGCACTTCTTTTGATCATTGGACCACAGGCTTTCTTTATTCCCTTCATACATGCTTCTGATGTTTCCCTTATCACTTGCGATTTGAATGGACTCACATAACTTGATCCAATAGTCATTCGCACACTGCCTGGCAGCCTTTTGTACATCCTTCCTCGCTTGCTTCAGCTCACTCAGAGTGTTACGCGTTGGTCTTTCCTTGTTTCTTAAGAGAGCTATCTTCTTTTTATCAATCAAGGGCTGCAGTATCTGGCTGTTTGCCGCAAACCAGTCCTTCCTCTTATGATCCACAGTGCCGTAAACCCCTACCGCTGTTTTATAAATAGTTTCCTTAAGTTTACTCCATTTATCATTTACTATACAATTTTCTGATGTATCATTGAAAGCGTCTTCAAGTTGCTGTTGAAATTCAAAGCACTTTCCAGGATCGTGAGTGTTAGTAATATTAATCCTGGGACAAGACTTGTGTTTAGCTGTGTAGATTCTCTTTGGTCTCAGTCTAACCCTTGCAACAACCAAAGAATGATCTGTATCACAGTCAGCACTGTGGTAACTTCGAGTTAATGATGTATGGTTCAGATGTTGTCTCCGTGTGATAATGAAGTCCAGCTGATGCCAATGGCCGGATCATGGATGTTTCCATGTGACCTTATGCATCTCTTTTGTTTTAAAAAAGGAGTTTGTAATACATAGGTCATTTCTAGTGCAATGCTCCAGCAGCCTTTGCCCATTATCATTCATGCGACCGATGTTGTATTTTCCAAGGCACACTGGCCATGAACTCGAGTCCTTGCCCACACGATCATTGAAATCACCGAGCATATAAATGTAGTCGGATTTTGGAACTGCCTTGATCGCAAAGTCTAGCTGCTCATAGAACGTATCCTTCACATCATCAGAGGAAGCGAGTGTCGGTGCATATGCAGTGAGAATGGTGGCAAATCCACAAGAGGTTGCCAGGCGCAGTGATAATAATCTTTCATTACCTCCAGCTGGGATATCAATCATTCCCAGTAGCGAATTCTTCACTGCAAAGCCCACACCATGTTGCCTTTTTTCTGCCTGCCCTCTTCCCATCCAAAAAAAGGTGTAATTGTTTTCCCTGAGTGACCCTTCCTTAGCGAGGCGAGTCTCCTGCAGGCCAGCAATATCAATGTTAAGACGATTGAGTTCAGCATCAATCACAGCCGTTTTTCTCACATCGTCAATATTTGTCAAGTCAGTGGAAAATCCTGGACACATGGTTCTTACGTTCCAGGTTGTAAGCCGTAGCTTGATGCTTCTATTCTTTTTATTAGTACCTGGTGCATTGGATTTACAGCCTGCGATTCAGAACTTGTCCTAGCCCCAAGCACCCATTGAAGCAGGCAGGCTGTGGCGGATCAGCACCCAATTGGCTGGGGGCTGCCCAGCTTGAGGCGGGCGGTAGCTGATCAGTGATACCTGTAGGTGTCTCCCACCGTCAGAGGCAACGCGTGGCGCCCCATGTCTACGCCAACTGACAAGGACTTATAACCCGTAACAGTTGCCTCTCGCTTTGATTCCGAGACCGGTTAAGACCAGGGATGGAGTTATTGCCTCTCCATAGCACAAAGCCTGGGCTAAAATAAAGAAACCATGTGTTGCCTATGCAGCATGATCCCTCTCTCGGCCTGCCTAGTTCACTCCAGAGGAAAGTTGACACCTATAATCTGGAACAAGACAAGCTGCAGAAGCTGCCGGATCAGCAAAGCAATGCCCTAACTGTCCGCCTGTCGGAGCTTCGATCCTAGACCAGCTGCCAACCAAGGCTTAGCGCCTGGTCTGCCCTGCCATGACTTATTTTGTCTTTGGGTTGCATTTCCGCGCACCAGAATAAGGCTAGTACCCTCCCAATTGCGCTCTTCCGCCCGAAGCCGTTGGCACAATGTGGGGTGTCGGGTTTGGTAAGCGCCGCCCAACATTCGGCGCTGACAGAAAGCAGGTAGTACCGTCTACTGTCATACGGTAGCTCAGTCATATCTGACTAAGACCTGACTGTGACTGACTTACCCTATTATATTGTTGTTATTTCCCTTTCTATACTCTTAACTCAAATTCGCTATCGTTGGTATCATGGCAGCCACTCTGGCACTCATGGATTCAATTCCCAGCCGGGTGGAGTCGTATTCTCTAATTTGCTTGCTTGCTTGTGTTCGTTGGCTTGAGCTCCAACGCGAAGTCCTGTATGTCGGATGAAGGCATCCTGTTGTCCAACATCAGTGTGATGTCATACAGGACCTGAGTTTTGCGTGAGTATCCGTTGTCCCATGTCTGGCTTATTGGTGTGCAGACTGGTGGTTCCTCGCCGCACAGGCAGACACTCTCCGACTTCGGAGGAATCGGCGATCCTACTGACTTTAGCCAGGACCCCGAAAGGACCTGTTGCCCAGGACGCTCGACGAGGACGCGTCAATAGGTCTTGGCCAGTATATAACCCGGCCCTGGTGCCTTGGAAACACCTCTGCGTCCCTATTCTCTAATTTGACCTGGGTACCGATGTTGGACACTGCCTGCGTGGCGAATAGGTTACGGACGCAGTTCGTATTACCGCATACTACGTTCGAAACACAGCAGCGGGCTATTTGGCAGTAGACCACCTTGCGTTGGTATTTTACGAAATGGTATGGGTGCCGGTAGTAAGGAAAGCAATGGCAAACTACTGAACTTAAACTTGCCAAGAAATGACGAAAAGCCGGGTTTGAAGCAATGGCAAACTACTGAGTGTAATCTTGTCTGGTTCATCAACAGCAGCTGAAAGATGCTGGTGTTGACTGCAACGTCCTGTAACGGATATGCAACATTAATTTTCTAAATAAATAATAAATAAATAAAATAAATACAAAATTCAGCATATCACTGGGTAAATATCCACTGTTGTATATATTCATCATTTTGGCTAATATATCTACACCAAATTCTCCCAATACTTCTAATTCTTCTACTGTGATTTCATCTTGCCCAGCTATTTTTCCTTCCTTGATTATGTTTGAAAACTTCAGCAACTTCTTCTTTTAGAATATGTGGACCTTTATAGTCACATTTTTTCTGTTAATTCCTCCCTTTCTCCAACATATAATTATCTCAAATACTCATTCTACCTCGTCATTATAACACCTTCCTCCAATAATATCGTTCCCGTGTTTGATTTCAAACACCCTATTTTTAATTCTTATTTTCTTCCCGTGAGCTCACTGATTTGTCTGTGCATATTTTTTTAAATCTTTAATGGAATTTGATTCAATATTTTTTGGACTGCTCATTTAACCGACTTTCTTTTGTCTTCACACATTTATCTCTTATTTCTTTATTTTTCTTAGCATATTCTTGTTTGTCATTTTTACAGTGTTCTTTTGCCCATCAACATTATAATTTCTTCATTCATCTATTGTTTTCTTAGCTATTTGGCTTCTCTCCGGTAATATTTCGTTGCTAGTTTGATTAAAGAAGTCCCTTAACATTTCCCATTGTTCATTTATGCTCAGTATATAAGCTACTAGCTGACCCGGCCCGGCTTCGCCCAGACCCTGGTGGGGAGCATCTCATTTAATTCATATAAGTAGTCATATAAGTTCCCGTTCCGACTATCTATCTGTCTGTCTGTCTGACCCGGCCCGGCATCGCCCAACTCCTGGTGGGGAGCATCTCATTTAATTCATATAAGTAGTCATATAAGTTCCCGTTCCCGACTGTCTGTCTGTCTGTCTGTCTGTCTGTCTGTCTGTCTGTCTGTCTGTCTGTCTGTCTGTCTGTCTATCTATCTATCTATCTATCTGTCTGTCTGTCTGACCCGGCCCAGCCCATGGTGGAGAGCATCTCATTTAAATTATATAAGTAGTCATATAAGATCCCATTCCCGACTATCTGTCTGACTGTCTGTCTGTCTTGGGTAAATGGAGGAGGGAGGAGGAAGAGGGAGGTGGAGGAGGAAAGAGGAGGGAGGAGGAGGGAGGAGACAGGAGGAGTAGGGAGGAATAGGAGGGAGGAGGAGGGATTAGGAGGAGGAGGGAGGAGTAGGGTGGAGGAGGAGGCGAGGAGGAGGGAGGAGGAAGAGGGTGAAGGAGGAGGGAGAAGGAGGAGAAGGAGGGGGAGGAGGGAGGAGGAGGAGGGAGGAGGAGGAGGGAGGAGGAGGAGGGAGGAGGAGGAATGTGAAGGGAGGAGGAGGGAGGAGGAGGAATTGTGAAGGGAGGAGGAGGGAGGAGGTTGAGGGAGGAGGAGGAGGAGGTAGAGGGAGGAGGAGGGAGGAGGCGGAGAGGGAGGAGGAGAAGGAGGAGGGGGGAGGAGGGAGGAGGAGGAGGGAGGAAGAAGAAGAGCAGGGGGAGGAGTGATGAGGAGGAGGGAGGAGGCTGAGGTAGAGGGAGGAGGAGGAGGAGGTAGAGGGAGGAGGAGGGAGGAGGCGGAGAGGGAGGAGGAGGAAGGAGGAGGGGGAGGAGGGAGGAGGAGGAGGGGAGGAAGAAGGAGGAGGAGGAGGAGGAGTGATGAGGAGCAGGGAGAAGGAGGAGGAGGAGGAGGAGTGAGGAGGAGGGATGAGGAGGAGGGAGGAGGAGAAGAGGGAGGAGGAGGAATGTGAAGGGAGGAGGAGGGAGGAGGTAGCGGGAGGAGGAGGAGGGAGGAGGAGGACGTGAGGAGGAGGAATGAGGAGGGGGAGGGGGAGGAGGAGGAGGAGGGAGGAAGAAGAAGGAGGAGGGAGGAAGGAGGGATGAGGAGGAGGCGGGAGGAGGAGGAAGAGGGAGGAGGAGGAATGTGAAGGGAGGAGGAGGGAGGAGGAGACGCAGGAGGAGGGAGGAGGAGGAAGAGGGAGGAGGAAGAATGTGAAGGGAGGAGGAGGGAGGAGGTAGAGGGAGGAGGAGGAGGGAGGAGGAGTAGAGGATGAGGAAGAAGGAGGAGGGGGAGGAGGGAGGAGGAGGAGGGAGGAGGAAGGAGGAGGAGGGAGACGGAGGGATGAGGAGGAGGAGGGAGGAGGAGGAAGAGGGAGGAGGAGGAATGTGAAGGGAGGAGGAGGGATAGGAGGAGGGGGGAGGGGAAGGAGGAAGAGGGTAGGAGGAAGAGTGGAGAGGAGGAGGGAGGAGCTAGAGGGAGGAAGAGGAGGGAGGAAAAGAAAGGAGGGAGGAGGAGGGAGGAGGTAGGAGGAAGAGGGAGGAGGAGGAAGAAGAAGGAAGGAGGAGGAAGAAGGAGGAGGAAGAGGGAGGAGGAGTATGGAGGAGGGAGAGGGAGGAAGAGGGAGGAGGAGGAAGAGGGAGGAGGAGGATGGAGGATGGGAGAGGAGGAGGGAAGAGGAAGAGGGTAGGAGGAGGAGGGGAGAGGAGGAGAATGAAGGGAGAAGGAGGGAGGAGGAGAAGGAGGAGGAGGGAGGGAGGAGGAGGGGAGAGAAAGAGGGAGGAGGCAGAGGGAGAAGAAGGAAGGAGGAGGAAGAAGGAGGGAGAATGAGGAGGGGAGGAAGGAAAGGGAGGTGGAAGAGGAGGAGGAGGGAGGAGGGAAAGAGGTAGGGGAGGAGGAGGTAGAGGGAGGAGGAGGAGGAAGGAAAGGGAGGAGGAAGAGGAGGAGAAGGGAGGAGGAGGGTGGAGGGAGGTAGGTAGGAGGAGGAGGAGAGGGAAGAGGGAAAATGGAGAAGGAGGACGGGAGGATGATGAGGAGAAGGAGGCAGGAGGAGGAGGAGGGAGGCAGGAGGAGGAGGAGGGATGAGGAAGGAGAGGGAGAAGGAGGGAAGATGAGGAGGAGGGGGGAGGAGGCGGAGGGAGTAGGAGGGAAGAGGATGGAGGAGGAGGGGAGAGGAAGAGGAGAAGGAAGAGGGAGAAGGAGGAGGGAGGAGGGAGATGGATGAGAGGGAGGAGGAAGAGGAGAAGAGGGAGGAGGAGTAGAGGGAGGAGAAGAGAGGGGGAGAGAGTTCGCCATTCCGAATTCATACTCGTCTAGTTCTTCCCTTCTACACGACTGTAGATAACTTCCTTACACATAAAAAGAGAATTGTTATTGATATTGCCGTGGCATGGAGGAATATCAGCAGCAGAGTTGATCCAAAAAACCAAAGACTGAGATCTACGGAGAGCCATGAACGCCTACGCCAGCCGGCACGGCACTTGATGATGATGATTGCCGTGTGACGATTCTGTGTAGTCACGTCATTTTCTTCCCTTTCCCTCGCGTTTTGGTTCGGGGATTCTTTCATCATCATCATCATATATTTACGTACGTATTTTGGGAGGGGGAGGAGGGAGGAGGAGGAAGAAGAAAAAAAAACTATGACAGTTGACAGCTCTGGAATGAAAGGAAGGCGTGTAGAAAATTTCATCTCAATCGGATGGGCCGTTCGCGAACAAATAAAGGACATACATATTTACATACATACATATATACATACACACATATTTACATACATACACTTTGTTTTATAAATATAGATTATATTGAACCTATTTTTAGAAGTCAATCTGTATTGTTCTTGAATTTCTTTATCTACTTTCTCAAACTCTTAATTATGTCTCACATTCTTAACCGCTGTTTTTCCCTCTCTTTAAACTTACATCTATTTGTCCACATAGTGGTACGTGCCGGTCTCCCTGGCCGAGATGTTAGCAGCTTTCTCCGTAGCCCTGAATGCTCTCGAGGTTGACGTGAGCGCACGAGAATTGGAAGCGGTTCGAGTCGCGCCAGTGACTTATGAGAGTATGGAGCCGGTCGGTCAGAAAGTCGTGGCGTGCTGATGAGCGTAATCTAGCCTAGGAATCAACATACAGCTGAAAGATGCTGATTTTGACCGTAATATCCTGAAACAGGATGGAAACGCGGGAAAACAAATAGTGGTACGTGATCACTACAACAGTCAGCACTAGGCACTGTATTTACATTAATTAAAGCATTTCTAAATCTTTTATTATTAAGAATGTAGTCAATTTGGTTGCGTTATTTTCTTAGCATGGCTTTTCCTATGTATAATGATCCTTTATGGTGTTTAAACCACGTGTTTCCAATTATCATATTATTGGTATTTGCCCATCCTAGTAGTTTTTCTCCTCTTTCATTTCTTGTACCTAAAGCATAATTCCCCACTGCATCTTCCATGTTCTACTTTCCTACTTTTGCATTGAAATCTAAATATATGTTTTATTTCTTGTGATCCAATTTGAACCATCGCCATTTCTATTTCATCGTAATAGTTTTGTATTTCTTCATCACTACTGCTTATTGTTGGTGCATATACTTGTATAATATTTATATCTAGTTGTTTACCTTTGATTTTGACCATAATAACCCTATCTAAAATACACCTGTAGCCATTATGTGACGTGGCTGGTTGTTTGTGTATTTGTGTTTTCGTCAATTATTATTCCCATAACTTGTTCATGTGTGTCCACTCTAGAATAAATTATTGTCTGGTTGTCAGCTATAATGTTTCCCAGTCCCTTCCATCTCATTTTACTTATGCCTAGTATATTCATTTTCATGCTATCCATCTTTCTTAGAACATTGTTCAACTTTCCCAGCCCATTTAATGTCTAAAAATTCATGTTCCTACGCTTAATTTATTTATTTTAGTTTATGGTTTTGCCATCAGTAGCTGGATGATGCATCTTAGTTATGGTTTTGCCATCAGTAGCTGGATGATGCATCTTAGTTATGGTTTTGCCATCAGTAGCTGGATGATTCATCTTAGTTATGGTTTTGCCATCAGTAGCTGGATGATGCATCTTAGTTATGGTTTTGCCATCAGTAGCTGGATGATTCATCTTAGTTATGGTTGTGCCATCAGTAGCTGGATGATACATCCATTGCCATATATAAATATACACAGACTCATATAAATTAATGTCTTCTTACCTGATGGCTCTCCTGTAGCACATGAAACAAAAACGGAGGGATGTAAAGTTATATTTACAAAACAATAATTGATATTAAACTATTACTATATGTTGGGAGAGGTAAAAAGAACATGATTTCAAGGGAAAGCTGTTTTTTACAACTTGTCAAAAAACTGGCATATTGCCTTTGGAAAATGTAAAATCGTTAAGTTGAACTTCCTCGCTCAGCTGGAAATAAACTGAAATTCATTTGCATTGAAATATATACTTGAACTTCTTTTTTCCTCTGATTCTGTTTGAAGTTCGCTTTTCTTCCTCCAGCTGAGACTAGTACAGAGCTTTCTGATGAAGCCTTCTGCCATGTTCAGACAATCAGTTTGTATATGGGGGTCTGGCGGAGCGGCTAAACCATTGCCTGTCACTGCCATACAACAACTGTGGTATGTTATCAATGTTTATCTCTTCGCTTATGATATAGCGCATTCTCACTAGATTTGAAACAACGGACGCCGGACACCGTGTCATGTCGACATAAAATGTATTTACTGAGTACACCGGGCCGCCCCAGTAACCCGCTGGCAGAGATTCGCACTGTTCGATACGCCACTTACTCTGTCCCTAGGCGGGTGTTAGTCTGTCGGGGATGAGTCTAGTCTTTTCGACCATGGCGTGTATTCATAGGTCCATGTCTACTTCTAGAAGCCTTATCATAATGCAATTCCTTGTCAACATATCAAATAAGTAACATAGGGTTTCTTCCAACTTACAGTTTGCTTTCTCGTCCACGAAGAAGTAGTCCTACCACTTTGCGTTACACATCATATGTGGCGGTAAAATATCCCCCCCCCCCCCCCACTCTTGACGAAATTACTGGCAAATCGCCCATTGTAGTGAATTCTATAAGGCGTGTAATAAATCTCTTGTCGTAAAGAGGATCACTTGTTCTTCTGCTCCCTCATTTCAAGCGTTCACCTCTGCCAGATATCTTTCTCGTTATTGTCAATACTTGTAAGAAAATGCTGGCTTTACTTGAGCTTTCTAACAGGTGTTAACAACTTGAGCGCTAAGTCCCGAGTGGTCTCAAAAATCTTCTGGACTTCTCAGCTTTGCGTGGTTTCCACTTTTTTCCCGTTGCGACACAATTTCGCCCGTGGTATAGTCCACTGGTCACTCGAATTGAACTAGGGTCAGTGATCTCAGTGTCCCAGGGATAGGTAACTTCTGTCTTACCCTGTTATATTGTTGTTATTTCCCTTTCTATACTCTAAAACTCCGATTCGCTATCGTTGGTATCATGGCAGCCACTCTGGCTCTCATGGATTCAATTCCCAGCCGGGTGGAGTCGTATTCTCTAATTTGACCTGGGTACCGAGGTTGGACACTGCCTGATCCGTGGCGAATAGGTTACGGACGCAGTTCGTATTACCGCATACTACGTTCGAAACACAGCAGCGGGCGATTTGACAGTAGACCACCTTGCGTTGGTATTTTACGAAATGGTATGGGTGCCGGTAGTTCAGAAAGCAATTGTAAACTACTGAACTTAAACTTGCCAAGAAATGACGAAAAGCCGGGATTGAATGCGATGTCTTGTAAAAGAATATGCAACTAACTTAACCTTGGTGTGTGTTGATGGGGAATGTGTGGGTGGGGGTGTGTGAGTGGCTTAGGGATGTGTAGGTGGGTGAGAGAGTTGTATGTGTTGGGGTGGGATGTGTGAGTGGGTGGAGGGTGTGTGTGGGTAGGGGTATTGTGATCGAGAGATGTTTGGTTGGGGGTGGGTGTGTGGGGGTGTGTGGGTGCGTAGTGGAGGATGTTTGCGTGAGTGAGTCTCTGTTGTTGGACATGTAGTGAATGCGTGTGTGGGTGGGGAGAGGTGTGTGGTGTGTTGGTTGGGGATATTGTGTGGGTGAGGTATGTGTGTGTGGGTGGGGGATTTTTGTGGTGTGTGAGTGGGGGTATGTGGGGTGGATGGGTAAGGGTATCTGTGTGGGTATGGGTGGGAATATTGTGTGGTATCTGGGTGGGGGATATGTGTGTGGTGTGTAAGTGGGGATGTGTTGGTGAGGGGTGTGTGTGGTGCGTGGGTTGGGAATAGTGCGTGGTAAGGGGTGTATGTGATGTGCGGGTGGGGGATTGTGTGGTAGGGGATTAGGTTATGGCATGTGTGGGTGGGTGGAAGTTGTATGTGTGGGTTGTGGGGTGTGTGTGAGTGGATTGGGGATGTATGGGTGGTTAGGGAGATGTATGTGTGTGGGGGGGGGGGCATGTTAGTTGGTGGGGATGCGTGTGTATGGTTTGGGGATGTGTGAGTGGATGTGCGATGTGTGGTTTGGTGAGGGATTATGTGCATGGGTGGGGAATATGTTGTCGATAGAGATGTGGCTGGGGGATGGGTGGTTTGAGGTGTGGGTGGGGAGAGGATGTGTGGGTTAGGATGTGTATGTGGGTGGGATGTGTGGGTTGATGGGGGAATGTTTGTGGGTGGCGAGTGTGTTTTGGTTTGGGGATCAGGTAAGGGCAGTGTGTGCGGGTGGGGGATGTGCGGGAGGGGGATGGGTCGGTTGGTGGGTATGTATGTGTCCCTTGGTGTTTGCGTGTTTGTGGGTAGGTGGGGTGTGAATGTGTCCCTTTGGTGCGCGTGTGTGTGGGTAGGTGGGGGTGTTGTGTGGGTGGGGTGATGTATGGATAGGTGGGAGATGGGCCTCATAACATGGTAATTAGCCTTGTTTATGTTTACAACATTCATTTCACAATGTTTAGTTTTCTTCCTATGTAAATGTATAATGCTCATGATGAACGAAAGACGAGTGATTGGAAGGGCCGAATGTAAGACGGGCCTGCGCGCCCAATTTGTGACCCTAATAAAGTTGATTTGATTTGATTTGGTCAGCCCAGCTATCTTGTTTACCTGGAAATATTTGGGGAAGCAAATGCGACCACTGTGGTACCGACAACCTCACGCAACCTGTGCTGGCGTGTCTACACAAATGTGGGTCTAGCATCACCTGCTAAATGTCCATACAAATGTGGGTCTAGCATCACCTGCTCAATGTCCATACAAATGTGGGTCAAGCATCACCTGCTCAATGTCTATACAAATGTGGGTCTAGCATCACCTGCTCAATGTCCATACAAATGTGGGTCTAGCATCACCTGCTCAATGTCTATACAAATGTGGGTCTAGCATCACCTGCTCAATGTCCATACAAATGTGGGTCTAGCATCACCTGCTCAATGTCTATACAAATGTGGGTCTAGCATCACCTGCTAAATGTCTATACAAATGTGGGTCTAGCATCACCTGCTCAATGTCCATACAAATGTGGGTCTAGCATCACCTGCTAAATGTCTATACAAATGTGGGTCTAGCATCACCTGCTCAATGTCTATACAAATGTGGGTCTAGCATCACCTGCTCAATGTCTATACACATGTGGGTCTAGCATCACCTGCTCAATGTCTACACAAATGTGGGTCTAGCATCACCTGCTCAATGTCTACACAAATGTGGGTCTAGCATCACCTGCTCAATGTCTACACAAATGTGGGTCTAGCATCACCTGCTCAATGTCTACACAAATGTGGGTCTAGCATCACCTGCTCAATGTCTATACAAATGTGGGTCTAGCATCACCTGCTCAATGTCTATACAAATGTGGGTCTAGCATCACCTGCTCAATGTCTATAGAAATGTGGGTCTAGCATCACCTGCTCAATGTCTATACAAATGTGGGTCTAGCATCACCTGCTAAATGTCTATACAAATGTGGGTCTAGCATCACCTGCTCAATGTCCATACAAATGTGGGTCTAGCATCACCTGCTCAATGTCCATACAAATGTGGGTCTAGCATCACCTGCTAAATGTCTATACAAATGTGGGTCTAGAATCACCTGCTCAATGTCCATACAAATGTGGGTCTAGCATCACCTGCTAAATGTCTATACAAATGTGGGTCTAGCATCACCTGCTCAATGTCTATACAAATGTGGGTCTAGCATCACCTGCTCAATGTCTATACAAATGTGGGTCTAGCATCACCTGCTAAATGTCTACACAAATGTGGGTCTAGCATCACCTGCTCAATGTCTATACAAATGTGGGTCTAGCATCACCTGCTCAATGTCTATACGAATGTGGGTCTAGCATCACCTGCTCAATGTCCATACAAATGTGGGTCTAGCATCACCTGCTCAATGTCTACACAAATGTGGGTCTAGCATCACCTGCTCAATGTTTACACAAATGTGGGTCTAGCATCAACTGCTCAATGTCTATACAAATGTGGGTCTAGCATCACCTGCTCAATGTCTACACAAATGTGGGTCTAGCATCACCTGCTCAATGTCCATACAAATGTGGGTCTAGCATTACCTGCTCAATGTCTATACAAATGTGGGTCTAGCATCACCTGCTCAATGTCCATACAAATGTGGGTTCTAGCATCACCTGCTCAATGTCTATACAAATGTGGGTCTAGCATCACCTGCCTCAATGTCTATACAAATGTGGTCTAGCATCACCTGCTCAATGTCTATACAAATGTGGGTCTAGCATCACCTGCTCAATGTCTATACAAATGTGGGTCTAGCATCACCTGCTCAATGTCTATACAAATGTGGGTCTAGCATCACCTGCTCAGTGTCTATACAAATGCGGGTCTAGCATCACCTGCTCAATGTCTATACAAATGTGGGTCTAGCATCACCTGCTCAATGTCTATACAAATGTGGGTCTAGCATCACCTGCTCAATGTCTACACAAATGTGGGTCTAGCATCACCTGCTCAATGTCTATACAAATGTGGGTCTAGCATCACCTGCTAAATGTCTATACAAATGTGGGTCTAGCATCACCTGCTCAATGTCTACACAAATGTGGGTCTAGCATCACCTGCTAAATGTCTATACAAATGTGGGTCTAGCATCACCTGCTAAATGTCTATACAAATGTGGGTCTAGCATCACCTGCTCAATGTCTATACAAATGTGGGTCTAGCATCACCTGCTAAATGTCTATACAAATGTGGGTCTAGCATCACCTGCTCAATGTCTATACAAATGTGGGTCTAGCATCACCTGCTAAATGTCTATACAAATGTGGGTCTAGCATCACCTGCTCAATGTCTATACAAATGCGGGTCTAGCATCACCTGCTAAATGTCTATACAAATGTGGGTCTAGCATCACCTGCTAAATGCACGTTAAAGTTTGTGAAAGCGTCCTTTACTGACGTGTCTATGTCTCTTTCCGTGTCAGTGGGTCATTAGGTCTTTCGTGCAGTCATTTATTAGCATTCAACGTAGCGGAAAAATTAAAAGTGCTCTAGATCTTAAACTTCCGATGGGGTGGGGCTTTTCACACTAACACCGATCAGTTGCATTTAAAAGATGACGTCTCGTTCAGAAAGCATTGGCAAACTACCAGTGGCGTCACTGGGGTTGGTGTCACCCAGTGCGGTAAACTCTTGGTGTCACCCCACTAGACTTTCACCATGGTCTTCTTCCGAGTGTTCCTGTACCATATATAATCGCATGTAGTAATGTTTGTAAAATAAGTCAAAAAGTTAATAAGGACATAAGAAAGAAAACAAATTGAACAATATAACTTCAATACTTCAGGTAAAACATAAATAAAGAACTTCGACAAACTCGGACAAAGTTAAATTCTTGTTATGTAACATTAAAATTTCTGTTATTTAAAATTAAAAGTTTCCCATCCTGGTCTTCAAAGCTGCAAACCTGTCAATCACATCATCAAAATCAATATCTTTCACCATATCACTTTCAATTGATAACATAGCCAGATCAGAAAGTCTTGACTGTCCCATGGTTGATCGCAAATAGTTCTTTATAAGTTTCAGTTTTGAAAAGCTCCTCTCACATGAAGCCACAGACACACAGATCGTAAGAAATAGTTGTAGGCTTAGTGAGAGTATTGGGAGAGATTCAAGGAAATCCCAGTCAACTATGAATTTTAAAATATCAAATATTGACCAGTCTTTGGCTTTGTGGATATCAATATCTGCTGCCTTCAGGTGTCTTCTCAGCCTTGGTATTTCTGCTTTGTCAAATTTGCAATTTTTATATTTTGGTGTCACCCCTTGATGGTGTCACCCGGTGCGTCCCGCACCCCCGCACCCCCCTAGTGACGCCCCTGCAAACTACTGAATATAAAAATACATATAAAATCAACATGGGGTTGATCGTAACTCCTTGCAAAGTACATACTATTAAAAACACAAACTTGTATTTATTTTCCCAGGCCATGCTTATGTAACCTCGTTACGACATTTTTCAAATTCTGCAGTATGTACCTGACGAGATGCAGCAAAATATGCCAGGCAATAAATCGTACAACTAATGGTTTCTGTCTTCGTTATTCAAATTCACTCAGGAAAAACATTGTTTTCATTTTCTAATTTTGCCCAGGCCAAGCTTCTGTAGCTTCTTTACATTTTCTAAGTTTCCTTTGAGGAGGAGGAGGAGGAGGAGGAGGAGGAGGAGAAGGAGGAGAAGGATGAAAAGGAGGAAGAGGAGTAGGAGGAAGAGGAGTAGTAGTAGTAGTAGTAGTAGTAGTAGTAGTAGTAGTAGTAGTAGTAGTAGTAGTACTAGTAGTAGTAGTAGTAGTAGTAGAAGAAGAAGAAGAAGAAGAAGAAGAAGAAGAAGAAGAAGAAGAAGAAGAAGAAGAAGAAGAAGAAGAAGAAGAAGAAGAAGAAGAAGAAGAAGAAGAAGAAGAAGAAGAAGAAGTACTGCAACAAAATAAAGATTTAAAAAAACACAATAAAAATCACATTAACAAATATCAATTTTTTATTTCTTAAATATGATTATTTTTATTTCTTTCGCCGGTATGAGAATGACCAAATACTGCCCTGCACCATTTGCCCAATACTCTCCCATGGCTATTAAAGGCTATTAAAGGGACGTTATATTTACAAAAACTAAATTTTATTTGCATATGTAATCTGATGGCTATTTAAAATATATAGAAAATCCTACCAATTTGAATTTCCAGCGCAGCTGAAATAAAAAAGAAGAATGAAATGAAATGCGATTACATTGAAATATTTACTTTAACTTCTTTGTGTTAAATCAATCTAACATTCCAGTGAACGGGATACGAGAGCGAGTCAATAAGTAAGTTACACAGTTCTGTGGGATGGCAGGTAAATGCAGTTGGTGTTTTCAACATGTGAAATTATTTGACAGCAACATCGAACTTTACATTCCAGTTCGTCAGGTGGCGCTAGGTGTCTCATGGGCATGCGCAGGGCATAAACAAACTGGTGACTGTACTTACGGAGTGTACAATCAAAGCGCAACGTGCTGTTGTGCACAAAAGTACTGCCTGCAAAGGTCATTCATAACGAAATGCTTCCTATTTATGCTGACAAATGTTTGTCCCGTAAAGCGGTGCATAGCTTGGTAGACAAATGTTCTCAAGGACGCGAAAGACGCTGAAGTTGAATGTGATGTGAAAACGTACTTTAGAAAACACAGCAAGCAGTTCTATGCAGCCGGTTTTGCAGGACTTATAAAACAATGGGATAAGTGCATAATGTTGGTGGAAATTGTGTTGAGAAATAAAGGGAC
>JACEFZ010020860.1:115000-117500 GCA_014155875.1 Cepaea nemoralis | reverse complement strand
AGTAGTAGTAGTAGTGAAAGAAAATCAAAGTGTCACTGTTTAATTATAGTAAGGTGATTGTCTAATTAGGTGCTGAATAATAAATGCACATCTTACGTTCTGCAGTGTACTACTCACAATAAAAAAACAAAATATGACATAAGTTTATACAGAAATGTGAGCTGTAACCTCTACTTATGCTTGCCATGGTCTTGAAGAAGAAGAAGAAGAAGAAGAAGAAGAAGAAGAAGAAGAAGAAGAAGAAGAAGAAGAAGAAGAAGAAGAAGAAGAAGAAGAAGAAGAAGAAGAAGAAGAAGAAGAAGAAGAAGAAGAAGAAGAAGAAGAAGAAGAAGAAGAAGAAGAAGAAGAAGAAGAAGAGGACGTCATGATAAACAAGGGATTGATTGTGTAGGAATGTTTTTTATCCAATAGTTGACATTCTTTTCCGAACCAGAAGTCAGTGCTTACTCCAAAAAATAAATGAAAAAGAACAAGTACATGGAAAAGAAGAAGGAGAAGGAGGAGGAGGAAGTAGAAGAAGTAGAACAACAACGCCAACAACAATATTACTATTGTTACTACTACTGCTTCTACTACTACTACTACTACTACTACTTCTACTACTACTAAAATAATATTACTACTCATCATCATCATCATCATCATCATCATTATCATCATGATCATCATCATCATCATCATTATCATCATCATCATCTTCCACTTCTGCCGTCAATCTTCGTCGGAATTAATTTGCGCTCCAGCGCCCGGTGGTCGGCACCGGATAGTGTCATTCCGTGTGATTGTACAATGTCTTTGATGTTGTCAATACATATTCTTCTTGGAGGTCCTTGTGATCTCGTCGCAGATGATCCTTGATGTAAGGCCAGTGATGGTAGTTGCTGAGGTTGCATTCTAACGACATGACCAAACCACTTGATCTTCTGTCTTTCAATAAATGTGGTACAAGGTGTCGATCCCAGTCGGTCTGATAATAGCATTTCTTACTCGGTCTCGGATTGGTAAGTTGGCAGCTCTCCTCAGGCATCTCATTTCGCAGGTGTTGATTTTGCGAAGGTGTAATTTGGGTAAAGTCCAGGATTGAGACTGGTAGCATATGGTCGGTGTGAATATGCTGTTTATTATCTGTCGTTTTGCGGACATGGGTATATTAGGATTTATCTGTAGGGTTTATAGCTGATATGTAAGTGTACTAGCTTTCTGACATCTGATTTCTATTTCTCTGTCCAATCTTCCATTTTCTGTGATCATACATCCAAGATATTTGAATTTTTTAACTTGTTTCACAGTTGTGCTATTATCTGTATATTTAGTGGGCCCGGCGATCTGCTAACTTGCATTACTACGGTTTGGGCTGTATTTATACTCATATTGTATCTCCTGCATGTTGAACTCAGATTATTAATATGATTTTGCAGTCTGCCCTCGTCTCTATAAAACAAGCACTGATCGTCGGCAAATAGAGGTTCATTTATTTCCTGTGGATCAAACATCTGGAGTAAAGAGTTCTAAAATTTCTGAATCTGCTCTATCGAGACTTGCGTCTTTGGAAATTATGTCCATGTAGATATTAAATAGCAGGGGAGAGAGCACACATCCCTGCCTCACTCCTGTATTGACTGTGAACATATATGATATACCTTCTTGAGTTCTTACTGCAATTCGGCTCGAGTGGTACATGGCAATGATGTTTTCTAGCAGTTGTCCTTGTATTCCATAGTCTTCAAGAATGGTCCATAATCTGTATCTGTCTACTCTATCGAAAGCCTTTTCCTGATCAACAAACACAATATTCTGCTAGTCACTATATTCGATAGTTTTTTTTCCCCCACATATTTGTCTAAGTGTAAATAATGCATCAATGCAACTTTTACCTTTCCGAAAACCGAATTGTACTTTGCTTAACTGTTGTACAACTGTGGGTCTTGCTCTTTGTTCCAATAGTTTTGTATTCATTTTCCCTATATGGCTCAGGAGTTATATACCTCTGTATGTTTCGCACTCTCAAATATTGCCTCTCTTTTTCCATATTGGTACTATTATTGCCTGTTGCCAATCATCTGGGACTTTTCTTTCTTCCCATGCTATATTAAAAAGTCTTGTTAGCCATTTAACTCCCGTTTCCCCACAGGCCTGAATAGTTTCTGTGGTTATTCCATCTGGACCTGGTGATTTGATTTTAGGACTTTTCTGTATAACTGTTTTGACCTCTTCAGGTATGAAATTTGGTTCTTGCTGTCCCTGGCTGTTAGGCACACAAGTGAGGTTTTCTATGCTATGTGTGGGGTTAAGTAGTTCTTGAAAGTATTCTACCCACCTTGCTAGTCTTTGTTGTGAATTAAATATTGGTATACCTCTTGGATGTTTATTACTACTACAAAAAAGTCGATATACGCATGGATTGACAATGTCTACATGAATGGTTTCTGTAACACAGTCCATACCTACCAGTTAGCACAATGGTGGCCAGTAGCAGAACCACACAGCTGATCATGGTGGA
>JACEFZ010020860.1:95000-112500 GCA_014155875.1 Cepaea nemoralis | reverse complement strand
TGTTCCTACCTCCAATGACGTCACTCCACTCCTAAACATTCAGTGTTACTACCTCCAATGACGCTACTCCAGTCCTTGATATTCAGTATTACTACAACCAATGCCGTCACTCCACTCCTGGACATTCAATGTTACTACATCCAATGATGTCACTCGACTCCTGGACATTCATTGAACTACCCCCAATGACGTCACTCCACTCCTGGAAATTCATTAAACTACCTCCAATGACGCCCCTCCACACCTGGACATTCAGTGTTCCTACTTCACATGACGTCATTCCACTCCTAGACATTCAAAGTTCCAACCTCCAATGACGTCACTCCACTCCGGGACACTAATTGAACTTCCCCCAATGACGTCACTCCACTCCTGGACATTCAGCGTTACTACCTCAAATGACGTCACTCCACTTCTAAACATTCAGTGGTACTACCTCCAATGACGTCACTCCACTCCTGGACTTTAAGCGTTACTACCTCCAATGAAGTCATTCCACTTCTGAACATTCAGGGTTACTACCTCCAATGACGTCACTCCACTCCTGGACATTCAGTGTTATTACCTCCAATGACGTCACTCCAATCCTGGACATTCAGCGTTACTACCTCCAATGACGTCACTCCACTTCTGAACATTCAGTGTTACTACCTAAAATGACGTCACTCCACTTCTGAACATTCAGTGTTACTACCTCCAATGACGTCACTCCAATCCTGGACATTCAGCGTTACTACCTCCAATGGCGTCACTCCACTCCTGGACATTCAGTGTTACTACATCAAATGACGTCACTCCACCCCTCGACATTTATTGAACTACCTCCATTGACGTCACTCCACTCCTGGACATTCAGTGTTACTACATCAAATTACGTCACTCCACTTCTGAACATTCAGTGTTACTACCTCCAATGACGTCAATCCACTCCTGGAAATTCAGTGTTACTACCTCCAATGACGTCACTCCAATCCTGGACATTCAGCGTTACTACCTCCAATGACGTCACTCCACTTCTGAACATGCAGTTTTACTACGTCCAATGACGTCACTCCACTTCTGAACATTCAGTGTTACTACCTCCAATGGCGTAACTCCACTCCTGGACATTCAGTGTTATTACCTCCAATGACGTCACTCCACTCCTGGATATTCAGTGGTACTACCTCCAATGGCGATACTCCACTCCAGGACATTTATTGAATTACCTCCAAGGCGTCACTCCACTCCTGGACATGCATTGAACTACCTCCAATGACGTCACACCACTCCTGGATATTCAGCGATACTACCTCCAGTGACGTCACTCTACTCCTGAACATTCAGTGCTATTACCTCCAATGACGTCACTCCACTCCTGAACATTCATTGAACTACCTCCAATGACGTCCCTCCACTCCTGGAAATTCAGTGTTACTACCTCCAATGTTGTCACTCCACTCCTGGACATTCATAAAACTACCTCCAATGACGTCACTCCATTCCTGGACATTAATTTAACTGCCTCCAATGACGTCACCCCACTCCTGGACATTCAGTGTTACTACCTCCAATGGCGTCACTCCACTCATTGACATTCAGTGTTACTACCTCCAA
This sequence comes from Cepaea nemoralis, assembly GCA_014155875.1. NCBI lineage: Eukaryota > Metazoa > Mollusca > Gastropoda > Stylommatophora > Helicidae > Cepaea > Cepaea nemoralis. Next base: position 110,904 of record JACEFZ010020860.1, on the reverse strand, counting down.
TGACGTCACTCCACTCCTGGACATTCAGTGTTACTACCTCCAGTGACGTCACTCCACTCCTGGACATTCAGTGTTACTACCTCCAATGACGTCACTCCACTCCTGGACATTCAGTGTTACTACCCCACGATGACGTCGCTAAACTACTGGACATTCAGTGTTACTATCCCACGATGACGTCACTCCACTCCTGGACATTCAGTGTTACTTCCCCACGATGACGTCGCTAAACTCCTGGACATTCAGTGTTACTACCTGTGACGGGACAGCCCTGCCAGCATCCGAATTACACAAGTTTGAAAGGAATTAAAGAGCCCACAAGAATTATTCTATCATTCTCTAAGTAAAAGAATAATTGTCCACCATAAAATAATCTAGTCCCCATCAAAGGAATAAGGAAAAACTAACAGAGATTGAAAACAAGAGAAAATTACATTTTGACCACGCACGCCCCCTCATTTCTGTAATGCTAGGTCTGAGAAAGCTTTGATGTCCAGATCAAACGTAAAACCCAGACACCACGGCACCAGTCGGCGGGCGCTATCAAAGTTTGACAACTCACTGTTTTCAGTTGATACATCGCGGAGCCAGTCAGTTGAGATTGACGTGTTAGTTTAGAATCCTGCGGTTGGAATGGGGACTGACACCTAACACCTTACGGTTAACATGACCTAATGTGTAAACCAGCCACGGCAAAATGGGAGATAAGAGGGTCAGCCAGACCCGTCTGAAATAACACATGCGGTAAAAGTCCAGATATTGGGGAGACGGGACAATGTCTGTAGTTGCCACCCCAAAGGAGCAATTAGGACCAGATACTTAACACCTCACTGCAATACAGCGACAAAGTAGGAACACATGGCTGACACATTCCTGCCAGCAACCGGGAAGGCTGGTGTTAACGCAGATTGGAATGTAATGACGCAACTGCATTGCCGCCAAAGCATGTTTCATTGTTTCAGGCGTGGCGGGGCCTCGGTTAATTTGATTGGCAGAAATAACTACAGTCCATGTGGGAAATAGGTGGAGTTAATTAATAGGGGATATATTAATTAGCCAACGTGGAAACTAGCCAGGGATGAAGAGAATAAAACTACACGCATGGCCAGCAAGACTTCAGACGCAAATTCACAATAGTATTCTTAGGATACCTACTGGAGAAATATTAACATTTCGTTCTGTTGGACTTCTGTACGAAGTCGTATGACAGGATTTCCTAGCTATAACCCAGGTAATACCATTACTCTGATTAGTTTGTTTGCTAGTCTGAAGGCTTGTGTAGTTTCCTGTCTCTACATATTCTCCCAAACTTTACACTCGTGGATTTTCTTTGTACTTAATGTTCCAGTTTCTAGATTTACTATTACACTGTGAACTTTATCTTCTTCTTTCATTCACCACTTGGTTGTATGATTTGTTGTATGTGATAATTTGGAGAAATCCATTATCCAAGCTACATGAGCGTGTGGCTTATGCATGTACAGGAGATACATGTAGATTCATCCTGTATGATGTTAAACATTGGGGAGACTGACTACTTAGGAGAAATTCCTGAGAGCTACCAGTCTCTTGATAGCGTCCAATTAACATTGATTATTTGGACCAACACTTTGAGTGCCTACCAAGATTGTGGTGAAACCACTTGGTTTGAGGAATGGCACCAGTTCACCTTGTCTGCATGATGTCTGCATGAGGACAGACATGACTTAGGACTTTCAATATCCCAGACAGATTCAGGGAAGGCATTTAATGTTCGACAGGTACTGTGCGACCAGTCCTTCCGACAAGACGGAATGAATGAATCAGAAAGGGAGAAAGTGAGGTGAACTTATATGGGAAATACTGCATTACAAAAATGTATGTGAATATGTATATTTTAAGCTATAGATGTTCTAAATAGTTTTATGAATATATACATATATATATATTTATTTAGAACTGATATATGTTTATGTAACATGCCATCATCTATATATCATCATACCATCATATATTATGACTTGAATGTATGTTATATGAATGTATAGACATATGTGTTTTGAGATGTGTAGACGTAGATACTACCCATCTCCGTTCGTTTCATTCCAGATCTCTTAGGAGCAATGGACAGTCAACAACCCATATCAGGAAGTGACTTAGCCTTGTGAGGGACCAATTTGGACTCCTTCAATCTGACAGTGAACTGCGTCTCACTGGGGGGAAGCATGACCTATGTGACCTCTTAAGTTACGTATACCATAATATCATCATCATCATCATATGATCATCAAGACTAGAAATAATAAACACAGTTGTTGTATTTTAAAACTCAAATTGTCCGTATAATTCTAAATGTTTATAAATGCTGGTATAGTTTAAATATGTACACACATTGGCAGAACATTTAGTGGGGGTTCACACATATTGTCCAGAAGTAGGAATCTATGTCCGGGAGGTATCTTGCCTATGCAGTCATAAGTAACCAGATTACGTTGCATGTCTTAACTCCTCCTTTCTCACTTCTGGTGATACCAAGTACAGCCAAAACTATATAGATATATTCTATCTTCAACGAGCCACTTCTTGGCTATTTTCTTGAGTATCAGGGACAGTGTCTTAAATCAGCATAACAGACATTTATTCCACGTTTTCTCTCTGGGATCTGGGGTGGTAATTAGTCCCTTCTGACAGAGTTAGGGAATCTTAAACTGCATCCAGAACTAAACACCAGCAGAAGAAAATGATGTTGGCTGGGTGGTTGCCCAACCGAGAGCTACCTCAAGCCAGTTGGTGACACTACCTCACGGAGAAATCATCACTGATAAGAAACAGCAGATGGACAGATGGGTAGAGCACTATTTAGAGCTTTACTCAAATGAGACCTAACTAGCGGATGATGCCTCAACTGCCATAGAAGCTCTACCAACTCTTGACCACCTGGACACACTTCCCACCATAACAGATGTTAAGTGTGCTATAAATGAACTTGCGTCTGGCAAGGCTCCAGGTAAGGATGGGATTCCAATAGAGGTAATCAGCAGTGGGCAAGACACACTCACTCTACAGATCCAACAGCTAATAGAGCTATGCTGGCGATAAGGACAAGTTCCACAGGATTTCAAAGATTCAAACATCATAACGCTGTACAAGAACAAGGGCGATCGGAGCGACTGCAACAACTATAGGGGTATCTCACTTCTGTGTATTGTTGGGAAAGTATTTGCCAAAATTGTTCTGCGCAGACTTCAAGTCCTGGGCGATCAAGTCTACCCCGAATCACAGTGTGTCTTCCGTCAGAACAGGTCTACCATTGATATGATATTCGCATTGAGACAAATGCAAGAAAAATGTTGGGAACAAAATCAGCCACTGTTTATTGCCTTCATCGACCTCACAAAGGCATTCGATTTGGTCAGTCGTGAGGGTTTGTTCAGAGTACTAAAGGAGATTGGCTCCCCACCAACTCTTCTGTCCATTGTGGAATCGTTCCACACAGGCATGAAGGGTATTATCAAGCTTGATGGCTCAACTTCAGAAGAGTTTGAAATCAAGAGTGGAGTAAGCAAGGTTGTGTACTATCCCCCACCCTCTTTGGGATATACTTTCACTTCTACTTAAAATATGCCTTCGTGATCAGGATGGTGGTATATATATTCACTCACGCTCAGATGGCGGCCTCTACACTGCTCAGAGATTAAAGGCCAAGACCAAATAAGGAGGGTACTGTTCAGAGAGTTGCTTTTTGCAAATGATGCTGCAATTACGACCCACTCTGAGGAAGAATTGCAATGTCTACTATCTGCATTCTCCAATGCTTGTTCTGAATTTGGTTTAACAATTAGCAAAAAGACGACACAGATTATGTCACAAGGTGCACACGGTGTACCATCAATCTTTATTGACGACGCCGAACAATAGATAGTAAACCATTTTACATATCTAGGATCAGAGGTAAATAGCAAATTATCCCTCCATCAGGAAATCATCATCAGGAACATGTTAGCAAAAAGAGTCTGGGAGAACAGAAAGCTTACTGCCAAAACAAAAGTCCTCTTCTACCAGGCCTGTGTCCTTAGTACTCTTCTTTATGGCAGTGAAACCTGCACAACTTACTCACACCAAGCGAAACGTTTAAACAGCTTCATATGCGGTGTCTGCGAAGAATATTTGGTATTAAGTGGCAAGACAAAATCACAAATACTGAAGTATTGGAAAGATTCAGGTTGTGTGACGGTGTATTCCATGCTCAGTCTTCGTAGACTTCGATGGATAGAACATCGTAGGAGGATGGATGATGGTAGAATACAGACGGGTAGGAGATCTCAGGGTCGGCCTCTACTACGATACAAAGATGTGTGTAAGCGGGACATGATTGATACAGGCATTGATAATGCACATTGGGAGCAAGTCGCCGCTGAACGTGTTGCATGGAGGGCAACTATCAGAAATGGAATAAAGACAAAGGAGAAAATGATTGCAGATAAAGCACACACAGAGCGTGAGAGACGTAAGATGGTGCACAATGGTGGAAATGACCAAGTTTTCACATGCATCTACTGTGGGCAAACATTTGCAGTCTTACCAGCCACACTCGCCACCGCCATGGATCGTAGTTATTAAGCCTTTTTGAAGCACAATGTACCAAACTATCGTCTGTCAAGACAGAAAGGTGCCAATGAATGAACCCCACGATGACGTCACTCCACTCTTGGACATTCAGTGTTACTACCCCACGATGACGTCGCTAAACTCCCGGACGTACAGTTATGTTATACCTAGTTCAACAAAGTCAGTTCGCCGTCATGTATCTTCTCTCTCTTCCTGCCAGATCAAACGCGTTTTCGCGGCGAAGTGTTTACGTCGTCTGCTTCGCGCTCAGAAGGAAGTGGGTTTGATTTTGAGCTACGTCATTTAATTCACGAGTGAAATGTTCTCGGAGACTCCTGAGTGTCGTCGCCGGAAGCTACGAAGTTTATACTTTGTGCAGGAGCCATATAAAATAAAACAAGTGCAATACAACCGTTTCCCTTGTCTTTTCAACACTTTTTCAAACGATGCTAGATTAATTCATGCCTTACCGTGAAACTGTATTTGCCTCTATGCTCATTGACTCTTATGGGTCTGTGTATATTGTCATTAATTCGAGAGTTGTCCTTATCCTGCTATGTATATGGCAGTATAGTATGAGTTGTGTGTTGCTGTTTCTTAAACACGTGCGCAATTCTGGACGATAAGCAATGTCATAAACATGTCCAATTTGAATACAGGGAATGCATAATGTTGAAAAAGACCATTGAGAATATCGTGGACAGGTGTCTCTCTCGGCAGAACGTTGGGAAAATCCTGGACATGTGTCTCTATCGGCAGAACGTTTGGAATATGGTGGACTTACATCTCTCTCGGCAGAACGTTGGGAATATCCTGGTCATGTGTCTCTATCGGCAGAACGTTTGGAATATGGTGGACTTACATCTCTCTCGGCAGAACGTTGGGAATATCCTGGACAGGTGTCTCTATCGGCAGAACGTTGGGAATATCCTGGACAGGTGTCTCTATCGGCAGAACGTTGGGAATATCCTGGACAGGTGTCTCTATTGGCATCAAGATTGGAGAGTCATGATTGGAGACTCATGATTGGAGAATCATGATTAGAGAGTCACGATTGGAGAGCCATGAGTAGAGAGTAATGATTGGAGAATCATGATTAGAGAGTCGTAATTAGAGTCATGATTGGCGAGACATTATTGGGGAGTCATAATTATAGAGTCATGATTGGAGACTCATGATAAGAAAGTTGTTATAAGAGAGTTGTGATTGGAGAGTCGTGATATGAGAGTCGTGATAAGAGAGTCGTGAGAATAAAGTCATGATTAAGAGAATTATGATAAGACAGTCGTGACAGGAGAGTCACGGTAAGAGAGTCATGATAATGGAGTCGTGATAAGAGAGTTGTGATAAGAGTGTCATGATACGAGAGTCTTCATTGAGATTCATAATATGAGGATCATGATAAGAGATTCTTGATTAGAGAGCTATGATTAGATTGTCATTATTGGAGAATCATGATTGTTGAGGCAAGATTAGAGAGTCACAATTGTATACTCATAAATGGATTCATCATTATAGTCATGATTGTATAGTCATTAATGGAGAGTCAGTATTGAAGTGTCATGATTCGAGAGTCGTGTTTAGAGTCATGCTTAGGTCATGATTACAGAGTCATGATTATAGGGTCAAGACAGGTCGAGACAGGAACACAGTGCTGATTCACGACTCAGCTGGTCGAGTGAGATAGCAGAACATGACCGCCCACGCGTATCGGCATGGCACATGATGGATAGATGGATTAGGTAGTCATAACCAGAGATTCATGATTAAAGTGACAGGACCCCGTAAAGTCCTGATTAGAGAGTCATGATTGGGGAGTCATGATTAGAGTCATAATTACAGAGTCATGATTAGAGATTTATGATTAGAGAGTCATGTTTAGAGATTCATGCTTGGAGAATCCTGTTTGGGGAGTCATTATTGAAGAGTAATGATTGGATAGTCGTGATAAGAGAGTCGTAATAAGAGTGTCATGATAAGAGAGTTATGATAAGAGAGTCATGATAAGAGAGTCATGATAAGAGAGTCATGATAAGAGAGTCATGATAGGCGACTCGTGAAAAGAGAGACATGAAAAGAGAGTAATGATTTGAGAGTCATGATAAGAGAATCCTCCCGTGTGTTGCCGGGGCCCATAAGAGAAGCAAAGAATAGCAACATAGTAGCCTACTACGCATGTCGTAAGAGGCGACTAAGGAGGCTTGATGGTTCCGTCGCCCTGCTACTGAGTGAGTGCGTGGCGCGACACTGTGAGCTGTGAGTTTCGTGTGAAATTCTTTTTAATCTGCCTGAGGTTGTTTGGAACGTGACTGCATGTTCGGAGTGATGGCAGGTGACTATGTCCCAGAGTTGACCGGTTTTGTGCCTTATGCAGAAATGCGTGGCTGCTGGGCTTCTGGTTGACTGCCACTACCATCAGCGATGAACTGTATTTTTGTGGACTGTGTGGGTGAACATCTAGGAAACATTCAGACAGGAAAATGACTGCCGATTCCATCAGAGATGAACTGAGTGTTTCGTGGGGGACTGGTGTGTTGACATTCTGGCGGCGGCATTATGCAGAGTGTATCTGTGCGGGCTGTTGTTTGTCGATACTCCTGTCTTTTCCACTTTTCACATTGGGCTTTGGGGAGCATTTTGTGTGATATTCACTGGCACAGGAACGAAGCATAATGTGGACGACCCGTTGCTGTGAGGTTGGAACTGCGACTAACTAACTAACTAACTAACTGATAAGAGAATCATTATAAGAGAGTCATGATGACAGAGTCGTGATAACCGAGTCGTAATAAGAGAGTCATGATAAGAGAGTCATGATTAGAGATTCATGATAAGAGAGTCATGATAAGTCAATCATGATAAAAGAATCATGATAAGAGAGTCATGATTGGAGAATCATATTTGGAGTGTCTTGATTGGGGAGTCATGATTAGAGTCATGATAACAGAGGCATGGCTGGAGAGTTATGATTATATTGTCATGAGTAGAGAGTCATGATGGGGAATCATGAAACGAGAGTCATGATTGTAGTGTAATGATTGGAGAGTAAAGATTGGCGAATCATTGTCAGAGAGTCATGATTAGAGTGCTATGACTGGAAAGTCATGATTAGAGAGTCATGATTGGAGAGACATGATTACAGATGCATCATTAGAGAGTCATGTTTGGAGAATTATGACTAGAGTGTCATTATTGTAGAGTCATGATTGGAAAGTAATGAATTGAGAGTCATGATCTGAGAGTCATGATTAGAGTGTCATGACTGGAAAGTCATGATTGGGGAGTCATGATATGAATCACGATTCCCTAGCTTTGATTGGAGAGTTATCATCGGATTTATGATTAGAGGGGCATAATTATAGTTATGATTAGAGACTCATGACTGGAGAGTAATGATTGGAGAGTCATGACTGGAGAGTAATGATTGGAGAGTCATGACTGGAGAGTAATGATTGGAGAGTCATGACTGGAGAGTAATGATTGGAGAGTCATGACTGGAGAGTAATGATTGGAGAGTCATGACTGGAGAGTAATGATTGGAGAGTCATGACTGGAGAGTAATGATTGGAGAGTCATGACTGGAGTCATTTTTTTCTGCGCTCACTTGCTTTGAACTCAAGCGCAGTCCACATACACTACTACTAACAGCACATGACTGAATTTATGGTGTTAATTAGCTTTCCCTACTAACAGTGTACTTCGCTTTCAGGCGAACCCAATCCGACTTCAGAGGTACATGTAATTAACGTCCCCAAGTCAAGGACGATCGGTCAACATTTTAGTAAAATTGTCCGGTGTAGGGTTTGAATCTTATACCTCGGCATCAGCACATTGGATGTTTAAGAACTAGTGTTCTTATCCATTCAAGCCATGTTGAGTCATGCTTGGAGAGTCTTGATTGGAGTTATGATTTGAGAGTCATGATTAGAGAGTCATGACTGGAGAGTCATTATTGGAACCATGATTGGAGAACTATGATTAGAGAGTCATAATTGACGAATCACGATATGTGCAATAATGTGAATCATGATTGGAGAGGCATGATTAGAGGGTCATGGTTGGAAAAATATGATTATTTTGAGTCATTAATGGAGTCAATATTGGAGATTCATAATTGGAGAGTCATGGATGAAGAGTTATGACTGGAGAGTCATTATTGGAGTAGTGATTGGAGAGTCATGATTGGAGATTCATGATTGGAGATTCATGATTGGAGATTCATGATTGGAGAGTCATTATTGCAAAGTCATGATTGTTGAGGCATGTTTATCGAGTCATGATTAGATAGTCTCGATAGGAGAGTCATAATTTTAGAGTTGTGATTGGAGAGTCATGATTACAGGTTCATGATTGGAGAGTCATGATTGGAGAGTCATGATTGGAGAGTCATGATTCGATAGCCACGATTGCCCATGTCTGCTGAAGACTTGGCAAATGCAGAACACAAGACAACGGTCATTACCATATAAAGTCTGACACATGAAACATTAGTGATTCTAAAGAGCTCACGAAAGAAGTTTGCCGTGTTGGTTATGAAACAAAAAGGTAGGTGTTCCAACAAAACAGAAGCAGGCAAGGATGTAATATTTAAAAGACACAAGCGGAGATCCGTTAGAAGGGGTAGAACTGCAGCTTATGAAGAAGTTCGATAGCCAGTGATACAAGGGCAGCTTATGAAAAGGTTCGATAACCAGTGGTACAAAAGCAGCGTGTGAAGAGGTTCGGTAGTCATTGGTACAAGAGGAGCGTGTGAATAGGTTCGGCAGCCAGGGGTATAAGGGCAGCTTATGAAGGGGTTCGGTAGCCTTGTTTAGATCCTCGTATAAAGAGGCCTGCTGGCCAGGGTTAGACAGCGTGAAAAAGAAATCCTTTTGCTAGGGTTACTAGATCAGGATGTGAAGAGATCCTTTAGCTAGGGTTACTAGATCAGGATGTGAAGAGATCGTTTAGCTAGGTATATAAGATTAGGATGTTAAGAGATCTTTTGGCTAGGGTTAATACATTAGGATGTGAAGAGATCCGTTAGCTAGGTTTACTATATCAGGATGTGAAGAGATCCATTAGCTAGGGATTATTAGACTGGGATGTGAAGAGATCCATTAGCTAAGGTTACTATATAAGGATGTGAAGAGATCCTTTAGCTAGGTTTACTAGATCTTGATGTGAAGAGATCCTTACGCTAGGATAACTAGATTCGGATATGAAGAGATCCTTTAGCTAGAGTTACTAGATCAGTATGTGAAGAGATCCCTTAATTAGGGCTATTAGATTAGGATATGAAGAGATCCTTTAGCTAGGGTTATTAGATTAGGATGTGAAGAGATCCTTTAGCTAGGATTACTAGATCAGGATATGAAGTGATCCTTTAGCTAGGGTTATTAGATTGGGATGTGAAGAGATCCTTTAGCTAGGGTTATTAGATTGGGATGTGAAGAGATCCTTTAGCTAGGGTTATTAGATTAGGATGTGAAGAGATCCTTTAGCTAGGGTTATTAGATTAGGTTGTGAAGAGATCTCTGTGGAGTCTCTGTGGCGAAGTGGTCAAGCCATTTAACTCGTGCTCCAAAGGTTGTGGGTTCGTTTCCGGGCCGCGTCCTTCGGTTTACGAGCTAAATGTTTCGGAGACTCCTGTGGGTCGTCGCTAAAAGCTACGGAGTTCGTGCTTTGTGCGACGCTTACCGTGCTGCGGAAAGAGACCGAGCCATATTGGATAAACCCGGTGCAATGAAGTCGACCCTGTCGACTTTTTTATGTGTGAAGAGATCTTTTAGCTAGGATTACTAGATAAGGATATGAAGAGATCATTTAGCTAGGGGTATCAGATTAGGATGTGAAAAAATCCTATAGCTAGGGTTATTAGATTAGGATGTGAAGAGATCCTTTTGCTAGGGTTATTAGATTAGGATGTGAAGAGATCTTTTAGCTAGGGTTATTAGATTGGGATATGAAGAGATCCATTAGCTAGGGTTATCAGATCAGGATATGCAGAGAACCTTTAGCTAGGGTTATTACATTGAGATGTGAAGAGATCCTCTAGCTAGGGTTATTACTTTGAGATGTGAAGAGATCCTTTAGCTAGGGTTATTAGATTAGGATGTGAAGAGATCCGTTAGCTAGGATTACTAGATCAGGATATGAAGAGATCCTTTAGCTAGGGTTATTTGACTGGGATGTGAAGAGATCCTTTAGCTAGAGTTATTAGATTGGGATGTGAAGAGATCCTTTAGCTAGGGTTATTAGATTGGATATGAAGAGATCCTTTAGCTAGGGTTATCAGATTAGGCTGTGAAGAGATCTTTTAGCTATGAATACTAGAGCAGGATATGAAGAGATCATTAAGCTAGGGTTATCAGATTAGGATGTGAAGAGATCCTTTAGCTAGGGTTATTACTTTGAGATGTGAAGAGATCCTTTAGCTAGGGATACTAGATTGGGATGTAAAGAGATCCTTTAACTAGGGTTATTAGTTTGGGATGTGAAGAGATCCTTTAGATAGAGTTATTAGATTGGGATGTGAAGAGATCCTTTAGCTAGGGTTATTAGATGGGGATGTGAAGAGATCCTTTAGCTAGGGTTATTAGATGGGGATGTGAAGAGATCCTTTAGCAAGGGTTATTAGATTAGGATGTGAAGAGATCCTTTAGTTAGGATTATTAGTTTGTGATGTGAAGAGATCCTTTAGCTAGGTTTATTAGATTGGGATGTGAAGAGATCCTATAGCTAGGATTACTAGATTTTTATGTGAAGAGATCTGTTAGCTAGGGATACTAGATCATGATATGAAGAGATCCTTTAGATAGATTTATCAGATTAGGATGTGAAGAGATCCTTTAGCTAGGGTTACTAGATTTTGATATGAAGAGATCCTTTAGCTAGGGTTATCAGATTAGGATGTGAAGAGATCCTTTAGCTAGGGTTATTAGATTAGGATGAAGAGATCCTTTAACAAGAGTTATTGGATTGGGATGTGAAGAGATCCTTTAGCAAGGGTTATTAGATTGGGATATAAAGAGATCCTTTAGCTAGTGTTATCAAATCACTATGTGAAGAGATCCTTTAACTAGTGTTATTACATTGGGATGTGAAGAGATCCTTTAGCTAGGGTTATTAGATTAGGATGTGAAGAGATCCTTTAGCTAGGGTTATTAGATTAGGATGTGAAGAGATCCTTTAGCTAGGATTACTAGATCAGGATATGAAGAGATCCTTTAGCTAGGATTACTAGATCAGGATATGAAGAGATCCTTTAGCTAGGATTATTAGATTGGGATGTGAAGAGATCCTTTAGCAAGGGTTATTAGATTAGGATGTGAAGAGATCCTTTAGTTAGGATTATTAGTTTGTGATGTGAAGAGATCCTTTAGCTAGGTTTATTAGATTGGGATGTGAAGAGATCCTATAGCTAGGATTACTAGATTTTTATGTGAAGAGATCTGTTAGCTAGGGATACTAGATCATGATATGAAGAGATCCTTTAGATAGATTTATCAGATTAGGATGTGAAGAGATCCTTTAGCTAGGGTTACTAGATTTTGATATGAAGAGATCCTTTAGCTAGGGTTATCAGATTAGGATGTGAAGAGATCCTTTAGCTAGGGTTATTAGATTAGGATGAAGAGATCCTTTAACAAGAGTTATTGGATTGGGATGTGAAGAGATCCTTTAGCAAGGGTTATTAGATTGGGATATAAAAGAGATCCTTTAGCTAGTGTTATCAAATCACTATGTGAAGAGATCCTTTAACTAGTGTTATTACATTGGGATGTGAAGAGATCCTTTAGCTAGGGTTATTAGATTAGGATGTGAAGAGATCCTTTAGCTAGGGTTATTAGATTAGGATGTGAAGAGATCCTTTAGCTAGGATTACTAGATCAGGATATGAAGAGATCCTTTAGCTAGGATTACTAGATCAGGATATGAAGAGATCCTTTAGCTAGGATTATTAGATTGGGATGTTAAGAGATCTTTTAGCTAGGGTTATTAGATTGGGATGTGAGGAGATCCTTTAGCTAGGGTTATTAGATTAGAATGTGAAGATATCCTTTAGCTAGGGTTATTAGATTAGGCTGTGTAGAGATCTCTGTGGAGTCTCTGTGGCGAAGTGGTCAAGCTGTTTGACTCGTGCTCCGAAGGTTGTGGGTTCGATTCCGGGCCGCGTCCTTCGGTTTACGAGCCACACGTTTCGGAGACTGCTGTGGGTCGTCGCTAAAAGCAACGGAGTTCGTGCTTTGTACGACGATTTCCATGCTGCGGAAAGAGACCGAGCCATATGCGATAAAACCCGGTGCAATGAAGTCGACTCTGTCGACTTTTTGTGTGCGTGTGATGAGATCTTTTAGCTAGGATTACTAGATAAGGATATGAAGAGATCATTTAGCTAGGGTTATCAGATTAGGATGTGAAGAGACCCTTTAGCTAGGGTTATTAGATTTGGATGTGAAGAGATCCTTTAGCTAGGGTTATTAGATCAGGATATGAAGAGATCCTTTAGCTAGGGTTATCAGATCAGGATATTCAGAGATCCTTTAGCTAGGATTACTAGACAAGGATGTGAAGAGATCCTTTAGCTAGGGTTATTAGATTAGGATGTGAAGAGATCCTTTTGCTAGGATTACTAGATCAGGATATGAAGAGATCCTTTAGCTAGGGTTATTAGTTTGGGAAGTGAAGATATCCTTTAGCTAGGGTTTTTAGATTAGGATGTCAAGAGATCCTTTAGCTAGGGTTATTAGATTAGGCTGTGAAGAGATCTTTTAGCTAGGATTAATAAATCAGGATATGAAGAGATCATTTAGCTAGGGTTATCAGATTAGGATGTGAAGAGATCCTTTAGCTAGGGTTATTAGATTAGGATGTGAAGAGATCCTTTAGCTAGGGTTATTAGATTAGGATGTGAATAGATCCTTTAACAAGGGTTATTAGATTGGGATGTGAAGAGATCCTTTAGCTAAGTTTATTAGATTGGACTGTGAAGAGATCCTTTAGATAGGGTTATTAGATTGGGATGTGAAGAGATCCTTTAGCTAGGGTTATTAGATTAGGATGTGAAGAGATCCTTTAGCTAGGGTTATTAGATTGGGAGGTGAAGAGATTCTTTAGCTAGGGTTATTAGATTGGGATGTGAAGAGATCCTTTAGCTAGTGTTATTAGTTTGGGATGTGAATAGATCCTTTAGCTAAGGATATTAGATTGGGATGCGAAGAGATCCTTTAGCTAGGGTTATTAGATTAGGATGTGAAGAGATCCTTTAGCTAGGACTACTAGATCAGGATATGAAGAGATCCTTTAGCTAGGGTTATCAGATTAGGAAGTGAAGAGATCCTTTAGCTACGGTTATTAGATTAGGATGTTAAGACGTTCGTTAACCATTTTATATTTGGGGGTGGAGAGATTCGTTAGTCAAATTCATATCTGGGCGTGAAGGGGTTCGTTTGCCAGGTGTAAAGAGGTTCATTCGCCAGGTTTATATCTGGGCGTGAAGAGTAAGGTAGCCTAGGTTGTTAGGTCATCGAATGAATAGACTCGTGAGCCATGTGTATGTCAGTCTGCGAAAACGTCTGGTAGCGAAATATAGGCCAACACTTCGTTTAAACGGGGTAATGGCCAGGGGATCGACGTAATTGCACCCGCTTTTAGCCCGTCAGGCTCGGCCTGTCTCCGCAGAAAGACATGCTATCCCATGAAAGCTTCTCACCAAACACGAGCATCGTATACTCAGTGATGGGTGCTCTCTTGGGGTCTCTGGGGAAATTGCGTTGGTGGTCCGAACGAAGCAGTTCCACAACGAACCCACGACCTTTTGAGCTCTAGGCAGATAGTTTGACCTTTTGGCCACGGAGACCCACTCATGTCAAATCAGTTAACTGCTGGTTAACGAGATTTAAGTCAGTGCGGGAAAGATTTCGATTTAAGCACATTTATGTCGTTAAAAGATCGCTAGCGAGATTTAGGTCAGCGCGCGATTCAGCTCGTTACCCAGGTTTAGGTTAGCTGTGAAGAGATTCCTTAATCAGAGAGAAAGGGACTTATTAGTGCAGACATCACCAGCAGTATGTCCAGCTGTAGAAGAACGATAATATAGACACAAGATGATAAGCACGTTTCAAGGTAAGCCCAAGAGATGGCTAACTCGACTGACAACAAGAAGAGAAGCGTCCCAACAAAGCCGTCATAAATAAGCAGGTCAACATTGAAGTATCCTGCTGGTGTGAAAGTTGCTCCAGAATGGCTCTAGCAATACAAGACCGGTCGAGAAACAGGACCGGTTTTGAGATAGGACGGGCCGAGAGACATCCGGCTGAGAGATAGGACCGGCCGAGAGACAGGACCGGCAGAGAGACAGGACCGGCCGAGAGAGAGGACAATACAACACACACTTACCTAGTCAAAGATTCACTTGCCGTTTGTCTGGTGTATTCTGGTGCGACTACTCAGTGTGATCTAGCTTACCAACCTAGCCCCGTTATATAACCCATCCCATAATTTGTTTACGTGGCTTGAGAAGACAACACAAAGGAATTCAATTATTTCAAACAATCTGATTGCTTTGATATTTGATAATATGACCGATATGCCTATTCAAGTCCTGTTTCATGACATCAAGGCGTCACTGTTCAGTAAGGATATACTTAAACGTCGTTAATTAAAGTCTCCATTTCATTGTTGCTATTTGCTCGATTCAGTGGGGAAACACAACACCATCGTATATATTCTATAAACTCACAAATTGCTTATTAATATTACTAAAGTCAAGACGGAAGAATGGAAAATTGACAAGTCATAACTCAACTATTGTTTTCGCTGGAAGACCGCCTCAAGCCCAATGCTGATGCTAAACAGGATACAGAAACAGAGTGGAGAGCCCTAAAGGACATAATTTACAACACTGCTATGGAAATCCTGGGTCCAGCCCCCCGTAAGCATAAAGACTGGTTTGATGAAAATTCAGAAGACATCAACCAATTGCTGGCCGAGAAACATCTTCTCCTCAAGGCACATTTGAATGACCCGAAGTCAACATTAAAAAAAAGATGCCTTCAAGAACATCCAGAGAGTAGTGCAGCAGAAACTTCGGCACATGCGGGACTCCTGGCTGAGCAGCAAAACTGATGAAATTCAAGGCTTTGCTGACAGACATGATATGAAAAACTTCTACGACTCACTGAAAGTGGTCTATGGTCCTACATCACCAGGCATAGCTCCCCTCTTCAGTGCAGATGGGGGGACATTGGTCACTGATAAGAAAGAAATCCTTCAATGCTGGGAAGAGCATTTCAGCAACATCTTAAATGCAACTTCCTTCTTCGATGATGAAACC
>JACEFZ010020860.1:37500-90000 GCA_014155875.1 Cepaea nemoralis | reverse complement strand
TTGTTTTTCTGGCGAGCAATACACGTCCTGCATACATATGGATATAGCGTCTATCCTTCTACTAATGTGAGAGGTTACTTATAAAATCACCATCTCACTCACTCAAACATTCTCAGCCTTTACAAGGCAAATGTTATATGTTACATTACATCACACATTCTGATCACAGACGTAGACTCACAAAAGCATTACTACCGTTTGATCAAGAGTGGGCAATGATAGGCATTTATAGGAGAATCCAGAATGCACACGGGTTGCGAATATGCATTGAGAGTGATTTACAGTCATCAAGCATACGCAAATAGTCACAGCAGGCGAATGATAGACTTGGCTGAATGTTCAGCGTGGCTGACATGTTGACTGGATAGGCAGCAGAGCCAGTACGACTCGCAATGAAGTTCTAATTTCACTTTCACATTTCTCGTATACATACTCTGTCATTCGCCTCTTTCTTCTCACCAGGCAAAGCCACAACATTTAATCATGTTTTATAGTGGTACCTGTTGTCCAGAGAACGATATTATATGATATTATCAGGGCGTAACTTAGCACCACATCCTGACTAGCAATTGCTCCTGATGTATTCTCAGCTTCAACTCCCAGTCTATAGATTTGGCCTAAAATAAAACGCGTTACTCGCCCAAGTGTTAGCCAATCAAATGACGGCATCCAGCTTATTGCTCCCCTTCTTGCTTCTAGAAACTTCTATCTATTAATAGATATGTTATCAGGTTGGTTTCCGTTCGCGATTTAAAAGTATTAAGAAGTGTTTATATACTGGGGATGTGGATGACTGGAGACATTATGTCACATAATTCTGGCGGTGGCATTATGCACAGTGTACCTGTTCGGGCTGTTGGATTGCCGAGACTCCTGTCTGTTCCACTTTTCACATTGGACAGTGGGGAGTATTTTGTGTGATATTCACTGGCATAGGAACGGAGCATAATGGGGACAACCCGTTGCCGTGAAGTTGGAACCTCGACTAACTAACTAACTAACTAACTAACTAACTAACTAACTAACTAACTAACTAACTAACTAACTAACCAACTAACCAACTAACCAACTAACTAACTAACTAACTAACTAACTAACTAACTAACTAACTAAGTAACTAACTAACTAACTAACTAACTAAGTAACTAACTAACTAACTAACTAACTAACTAATTAACTAACTAATTAACTAACTAATTAACTAACTAACTAACTAACTAATTAACTAACTAACTAACTAACTAATTAACTAACTAACTAACCAACCAACCAACCAACCAACTAACTAACTAACTAACCAACCAACCAACCAACCAACCAACCAACTAACCAACTAACTAAGTAACCAACTAACTAACTAACTAACTAACCAACCAACCAATCAACTAACCAACCAACTAACTAACTAACTAACTAACTTTTATTTCAATCATGAAATCAACTTGACTCCCATGATCATCCACTTTTTATCTTTTAACCAACTGTGACTCCCGTAGGCATTTTATTTTAATCTTTTATCCAACTTTCACTTCTATGGGCACTGTATTTTTATCTTTTACCAACATTGACTGCTGTGGGCACTGTATTTTTATCTTTTACCATCATTGACTGCATTGTATTTTTTTTCCTGTTAACCAACGTTGACTTCCGTTGGCATTTATTTTTATCTTTTAACCAACTTTGATTCCCCTATGCATTGTATGTTTATATTTTCATTAATTTTGACTTTTTGGGGTACGGTATCTCTATGTCTGAACCAAAGTTGATTCCCCACGCATTGCATTTCTATCGTCCAACCAACTTTGACTCCGTAGGAATTGCATTTCTTTCTTTACGCCAACTTTGACTTAACTAGGTATTGTGTTTTTAATCTTTCAAGCAACTGTTACTCAAGTGGACATTACATTTTTATCTTTTACCCAGACGTGACTCTCGTTTGCATTGCATTTTAACGAACATTGACTCAGGGGGCATTGTATTTATATCTTTTAAGAAACTTTAAATTCCGTGGGCATTATTTTTTTTTAATTGTTTAACCAACTTCGTGGGCATTGTATTTCTATCTCATAACAACCTTTAACTTCCGTGGGCATAGAACTTATATCTGATTAGAAACGTTAGCTCCCGTTGGCGTGGTATTTCTATCTTTACAAACTTTTACTCCCTTAAACATTGTATTTCTATCTTTCAACCAACTTTAACTGAAGTGGGCATTGTATTTCTATCTTTTATCTAACTTTTACTCCCTCAAACATTGTATTTCTATCTTTCAACCAACTTTAACAGAAGTGGGCATTGTATTTCTATCTTTTAACCAACTTTGACTCCCGTTGGCATTGTATTTTTCTTATTTAAAAGTTTCGCATATCATTTACAGGACATCGCTGTCAACAACAGCATCTTTCAGCTGATTGTTGATTTCTTGGCAAGATTACGCTTAGTAGTTTGCCATTGCTTTCTGACCGGCTCAATACCCCTAAGTTACCGACGCGGAGAGAACCACTACCAATTCTTGTGATCTGTGTTTGCAGCTACTCTGAGTTATGCCTTCGCCTGCATCACATTGTGCCTACCAGCAACAGTCGGCAGACCAAGGATGTAATGCATACACACTACTGGGGTGTCTCTGGTGAATCCCAGAATGACCCGCATAGCTTCGTTCTGTATGCGCTCTAATTTCACCAGCTGACTCTTTGATACAGTGAGCAGTCCTAGTCCATAATCAATCACTGAGAGGATCAAGTGCTGGTATAGTGTGAAGAGCATTCTCTGCTCTGTGTCTATTGCAGCCATAGTTTAAAGTGCATTGAGTCCCTTTTGAGATCTTGTCACAACCGTCTCCACATGGTCCTTGAAGGACAGACTCCTGTCAAATGTGATTCCCAGATACTTCAGTTTGTTCTCTCTGTTGACGCTTCTACCATCTATCGTGAGGCTTGGGGTATCATCTCTCACAATCCTGTTGTCCAGAGAGCACCACAAATCAGCCGCATTTTCTGGGTGGATGACAGCACTCATTTCAGTGCACCAGTCAATCACTTTGTCTTCTGTCGCCTGTAGCTCCTGGACTGTTTGCTCCCTATCTCTCCCCTGCTATATGCAAGAATATCATCTGCACATGTTAGTATCCTTCCAACCTCTGGTGCTTCTATGTTTGCAATCTTGCTCGTATACACGTTAAAGAACACTGGTGAGATTGCAGATCCCTGTGGCAGTCCCGGGGTTAAAATATGTGGCTCCGAGGTCCATGCACCCAGGTGGAGAGCAAACCGATGAGAATGCAGGACGGCTGCTATCCAGTTCACCAACTAGGGATTGACCCCCCCCCCCCCCCCTTCTCCATCAGTACGGTCATCAAAATATCACAGCGAACTCTATTGTACGCATCCTCGAGATCAAGCGCTGCCGCCATCGTTTCCTGTCTACTCTGGAACCCCTCATAAACGTCAAAGGCAAAAGTGGCTGCATTAGACCAGGTATCTTTTCCTGGCCTGTAGCTCCCCAGGCCTCTTGGAAGAAGCTTCTTCCTTTCCAAACACTCTTGCAACCTGACAGCGACTATCTTCTCTAACACCTTCCTAAATGTATTTTGAAGGGTGATGATCCTAAAGCCGCTAAGGTTTGAATGATCTTTGAAAGGTTTTGGGATATTGATTGATTGATTGATTGATTTAGGAACCGACATCACATCATCCGGGGCATCCCCATAAGCGCTCTGTCCCCATCCTCAGCAGCCAGCGAAGAGTTCCAACACCAATAGTTCCAGTAGCAATCTGATTATATGTCTCGTCTTTCCTCTGAGCGACGAGCGTCGGCCAGATCCCCTTGTCAATCCTCAATCCCTCATTCTTGCCAGACTATGGTGATCCATTTGCTCCTCCGAGGTGTACACGTGCTCCCACGAGGCCGCAACCACGTCTGCCTTGTCATGCATCAATACTCCACCAAGTTTTGCGAAGCCAGCCAATCTGTCCTCATGTTCATTCCCCAGCACACCGGCATGCCCCGGAGAAAAGATCGGTTTTTGGAGAGGAATGAGATAGCTGTGTACCCAATCCTGCGGTACTGATGTTGTCCTAATGCTCTGGTTAAAGCAGTCGGTTATCTCCTTCAGGTCTACATCGCTCAAGACCTTCATGTGGCCATACCTAAAGACATCGGGCCCTGGTGCCATGTCTTTTGCCTTTTTTTCAAAATATGTTTAACATCTTCAACCCGTATGATGTCTTCATAATGAATCTTCTCTATGGTGCCAGATAACTCCTCTCTAACTGCATCCCTGGTATCCGCATCATTATGATTGGTCCGCTCTAAAAAATCTCTGGAGAAACTCCTCCCCTTTATCTTTGTCTGTTGTCACGCGCACACCATCCTCTCTATAAATTGTTCCCACTGTCATAGGCCTATCTTTTCTTTGCATTTGCCTGTGCAGTTTCCAAAATTTTCGCAGTGTTTTATCACCTCCAATCTCCTTCATAAAACATTCCCATTTTAAGTTCTTGGCCTCTGCACAGCGCGTGAAAGGCTCCACCTTGTCCCACTTGACATTTTCCGCTGTGTCCACTTCCTCTCGTGAGCTTCCGGGTGTCTGTCGCACTTTCCTTAGCTGCTTCCCTGCAGCTCTCTTTGCTTTCCAAGCATTGTCTACTTCCGGGGTCCACCATGGGGGCTGCAAAAAAGGAGTTTTAACAGTCCTGTTGCATACCCCCTGTCTGAGGCGTCCAAGAAGGCTGTCGGTCCACTCATACCGGGAGGTCTTGCGCGCTCTCCCAGCTTTAACTTTCCTGGGTTTAGAGATCAGGACTGCGCATGTCATATTATCACTCCCATGGTCATTCAAAACAGTCCACATTACATCAAGGACTGACGACTGGGAAACAAGTGCCAAGTCAATAGTCTGCATCGCCAGGCCTCATTGCCATTCTAGTCGGCCTACCATCATTTATGCAGACCATATCGGAGTTCACCATGGCATCCGCAAGGGCAATTCCCTGTCGGTTGTCTCAACCACTGTCCCAATCTCTGTTCCTCGCATTGAAGTCTCAACATATGAGTAGCCTATCACCTGGTAAGTCCTCTAATTCCTTAAGCCAGTCCCATTGTTCCTTTCTGACAAAACAATGCACTGCGGCATATACATTTATTATGTTCCATTTTAAGCCATAAATTTCCATTTGTATACCCTGGACCCCTCTTGCACATTGTGATTCCACTGGCTAAAGTCAAGTACCACATGCTTCACTCCTTTCTTCACCAGCAGACCTTGCCCATGTCTCTTCTGCTCAGTTGGGTTTATACAACTGGCGTACCCAGGGCAATGGTATTTGTCTGTATTTAACTCCAGGAGCATGAGAACATCAAAATCATATATTAGCCTCTCCAATACAGGACCTCTCTGTCTGGCATGACGACAGTTCCAGTATCCCACTCTTACATGGTTGACACCTAGTCTCTCTACTTTTCGTCTTGTTTTTCTGGTGCCTGCCGTCCTATTTCTATGCCTTTTTCTCACACCATTTCCTCCTCCTCCTCACTTTCCGCCTTCTCCTCCTCACTCTCTCTTCGCTAGCCTCTGAAAGATGTGTCAAGCGCAGAGCACGTGATCTGTAGCTCCGGCAACGATTCCTGTGATTAATTAAATCCATAAGCAAAGTTTTGGATATTGCAGGAAATAACCTGTCACCCTAGCATTGCCTGCTTACTAGGGAGGGGGCAGGGGATGTCCCTCAGAAGTCCATACGCCTGGTGCCGCCCCGCCCGCATACCAGACATTCCACGTGCACGACCAGCTCACCCGTGACCAGTCAGTCCTCGGCACGCCAGTCCACCTTAAACATTGGGGTTTATAATCGGAGTTTTCCATCTCCTACATCTGTGTAACTTGTTGAGGGTAAACAGAGAAGGGACAGGAACTGACAATCCTCCGTTCCACAAAAAGCCATTTAAAACACAGAATAGGAACAATGTTGTAAGAGTAACTACCAGACAAGTCACATAACAACATTTACACATCAACACAATCACAACATTTTCTTGTTTGTGTTTTTATTTTGAGGAGAGGGGTAATAACTTTGACTGACAAGACCCTCGTTTTCAGTTTACTGTTCACCCCCTTGTATTTATGTGACGAAACGCCATGACAGCACAAGAATGATTCTATCATTCTCTAAAGAATAAATGTCCACTAGAAAATTATAGAAATGCAAGAGGGTTGAAAACAAAAGACAAATACATTTTGACCACGCACGCCCCATCATTTCTGTAATGCTAGGTCTGAGAAAGCTTTGATGTCCAGATCAAACGTAAAACCCAGACACCACGGCACCAGTCGGCGGGCGCTATCAAAGGTTGAAAACTCATTGTTTTCAGTACAAGGGAAGTGAAAGACGGCAAAGTGTGAAATCTGGGCTGGGGACGACGTTGATACATCGCGGAGCCAGTCAGTTGAGATTGACGTGTTAGTTTACAATCCTGTGGTTGGAATAGGGACAGACACCTAACACCTTAGTTCAACAGGACCTAACGTGTGAACCAGCCACGGCAGAATGGGAGATAAGAGGGTCAGCCAGACCCGTCTGAAATAACACATGCGGTAAAAGTCCAGACATTGGGGAGCCGGGACAACGTCTGTAGTTGCCACCACAAAGGAGCAATTAGGACCAGATGCTTAACACCTCACTGCAATACGGCGGCAAAGTAGTAACACATGGCTGACACATTTTTGCCAGCAACACAGGAAGGCTGGTGCTAACGCAGATTGGAATGTAATGACGCAACTGCATCGCCGCCAAAGCATGTTTCATTGTTTCAGGAATGTGGCGGAGCATCGGTCAATTTGATTGGCAGAAATAACTACAGTCCATGTGGAAAATAGGTGGAGTTAATTAATATGGGGCATATTAATTAGCCAACGTGGAAACTAGCCAGGGATGAAGAGAATAAAACTACAAGCATGGCCAGCAAGACTTCAGATGCATTCACAATAGCGTTCCAGGGAAGCCGGAATTTTAATTTCTGGTGAGAGATTACCCTCTCGGTATTGTTACTTCAATACAACGTCGTATGACAGGATTTCCTAGCTAAACTCAGGTAATACCACATTATTGTTACTCTGATACGTTTCATTGCTAGTCTGAGACTGTGTAGTTTTCTTGTTCTGCATATTCTCCCAAACTTTATACTGGTGGATTTTCTGTGTTACTCAGTGTTCCAGTTTCTAGATTTACTAGTACCCTGAGAACTATCTTCTTCTTTCATTCACCACTTGGCTGTCTGATTTGATGTATGTGATACTTTGGAGAAATCCATTATCCAATCTACATGAGCGTGTGGCTTATGCATGTACAGGAAATACATTTAGATTCATCCTGTATGATGTTAAGCATTGGGGAGACTGACTACTTAGGAGAAATTCCTGAGAGCTACCAATCTCTTGATAGCGTCCAATTAACATTGATTATTTGGACCAACACTTGTAGTTCTTATGTCAGGGAGGTACCTTGCCTATGCAGTCATAAGTACCCAGAGTACGTTGCATATCTTAACTCCTCCTTTCTCACTTCTGGTGATACCAAGTACAGCCAAATCTATATAGATATATTTTATCTTCAACGAGCCACTTCTTGGCTGTTTTCTTGATAATCAAGGACAGTGTCTTAAATCAGCATAACAGACATTTGTTCCACATTTTCTCTCTGGAATCTGGGGTGGTAATTAGTCCCTTCTGACAGAATTAGGGGATCTTAAACTGCATCCAGAACTAAACACCAGTAGAAGAAAATGATTTTGGCTGAGTGGTTGCCCATCTGGGATCTAACCTCAGCCAGTTGACGACATACACCCTTGTATTTGTGTTTGTCACTTCTTTTTATCCGATATAAATGACATCTGCATTTATAGCTTTCCTCATCAGATCATTAGTACTGGATTATATAACCACGAGCATATACACAGATAAATTTGTATTACAATAACATCGGTGAAGATTGACAACGGAAGATAAATATTACAGATGAAATGATTTTTCATAAGAAAGTTAATTGCATAACCAGATGAATTTTTCAAACGACAGATAACTGTTCACAAATAAGAACTCTCCAATGAGAGAAAGGTAACTCTTGATAACAAGATATTTATTTCATATCAAAAATAACCATTCACAAAAAAGAACTCTCCACTGTGAGAAATATAACTCTTCATAACAAGATAACTTTTTTCATATGACAGATAACCGTGTCATATGAAAATTAACTTTTCACAAAAAATAACTCTCCACTGTGTCAAAGGTAATTCTTCATAAAAAGATAACTGTTTCATATAATAGATAACCATTCACAAGAGAGAACTCTCTAATGTAAGGAAAGCAACTCTATACAAGGGAGATAATCCTATACATGGACGATAACTCCTTACAGGGAAAATAACTTTTTACAAGGAAGATAATTCTACATATAGGTTCACTCTTACTTGATGAATGGCGCAAGAGTACGCTTTATCAGTAAATACAGCAGAAGATGAGCAGATCTCATCTCATCTCATCTCATCTCATCATGTTCCTCTTGTACCTTGCGGTGTCGAGGTGAAGTATAAACATCGTGAGAGTGCCCGATTATGGGCTTCATATATCGATATTCCCATGGACTTTGCTGTTCCCTCCGTCCAACGTTTACGTGGTCGGCCTCTTCCTCTGTTTCCATCTGGTCTGTACATCATTGCTTGTTGTGGTATGCTGTTGACTGGTAACCTACTTGCATGGCCAAACAATTTGACTTGCTGCTTTCTAATAAAATCTAGCAGATGTCATGTGTTAAAGAGGCTACCTTCATTGATTTCCCCGCTCCGCCTCCGCTGCTGGTTCTGGCTCGTGAGGCTGGCCTGTTATATCTTCTCCTGGAGTCACAGTTGTGTCCTCTCCCCGGAATAGAGGGTTCCTAATTTCCATTTCTTCCGTCGGAGCTAAGCCAGGACACTCGTACACTGTATAGTTTCCTTCCAGATGTCTTCGTCGGAATCATCTTCAGAGGCATCATGTTTCATATCACCGTTTGCTTTCTCCATGGCGATCATCTGCTGTTTCTGGTGCTGGGAATGGTACATCTGTGCACTGTGAGCCAACTTGCGATCCCCTGGGGAGGGAATCCTGTCCTTGATGGGCCCTGTGACACCGTAAGCTGGGTACTCTAGATCGGATGCTGCTTTGGCACTCCTGCGAAACCTATAATAGCAGATTCCAGCTAGCATTAATCCAATGAATCCCGTTGCTACGGCCAGGGCTATAATAATTATAAATATTTTGTCCTGGATGTCAATGAGCCCAGAACTCCACCTGTCTTCCACATGCTCTTGGTGTTCCAATGGAGCCACTTGTCCTAATACACCTAGAGGCAGGCTGCTTCCTGGTTCAGAACCTCTCTGGTTATTCTTTGAGGAGGGCTGATCCTCTGTTCCATACTCAGGATGCTTCACAGCTTCCCCATCTTCGTTTACCCTTGAGGAACTTGCTCATGTGTGAAACTGTTTCCGTCTACACCGTCTGCTACAGCTCTGTTTAAGGTCTCACCTGTTTGAGGAGAACTGCCTCCTTGCCATGCTTCTTCTAGTCGTTGGATAATTCTGTTTATCAGTTTTTCACCTTGAAACTCGGATTCCACCTTTGTACCAAAGTCTGATTGAGGTTCAACTTCTGCTATAATAACGATCCGACTGTGTGGTATAACTAAGAGCAAGTTTATGAAAACATACTTCCAGTCCATGGTGACTGTGTGTGGGTAGAGATGAGTAGAAATGCTCCGCTTTAATTATCCCAACATACCTGAGCTGAGAGAAACCGTCCATTGCTGGCATAAACACTCTCTTACGTATATTGATGACGATATGTAATCACGAGAGTTCAAGCATGTTCAGTCTACTAATGATAATATATGGTAACGACTGTTCAAGCATGTTAATTCTATTAATGTTGATATGTAGTCACGTGTGTTCAAGCATGTTCAGCCTACTAATGAACATATGTAGTCAAAGCTGCTCAAGCATGTTAAGACTATTGATGATGATATGTAGTCACGACCGTTCAAGATTGTTCAGTCTACGAAAGATGATATGTAGTCACGACTGGTCAAGCACGTTCAGTCAACTAATGATCATATGTAGTCACGAATTTACAAGCATGTTCAGTATACTCATGATGACATGTAATCAAGGTTGTTCAAGAATGTTCAGTATTTTTTTGTTGTTGTTGCAAATCCTTTACAGGATATCGCTGTCAATACCAGCATCTTTCAGCTGTATGTTGATTTCTTGGCAAGATTACGCTCAGTAGTTTGCAATTGCTTTCTGAGCGGCCGGCTCACATACCCCGTAAGTTAACGATGCGATTCGAACAACTGCTGATTCTCACCGTCATCACGTTACCGACGAGAGTATACGAGATTACGGAGAAAAGTCATAACCTCTAAGCCACGAAGCCGGCATGTTCGGTATACCCATGCTTATATGTAGTCACGACTGTTCAAACATGGTTAATCTATTGATGATGCTATATAGTCACGACTGTTTAAGCATGTTTAGTCTACTGATGATCTTATGTAGTCACGATAGCTACATTGTAATCAGACTATTCGGCAGAATAAGAGGGGAAAAAAAGTATTGATGATTCAAAGGGAGAGACGGCGTTTACCTGCAAAGCGTTTTGGAACGTGATGAGAACGGCATGGCACGTAGAGTGCCCTGATCATCCATTGCACCTGTATTCGTCTCCAGTCGTCTTCACTTGCCTTGCCATTGGACTCAGATGGACTCAGGCGAGAGAGTGTGGTCAGCGAATGGCGCAACTCTTCAATGCTTTAATACAATTCTTCGCGCAATTCATTCTTCATCCAACGTCATATATCACATACAAGCAATGTGGCGATGGGTAGGAGGCGAAGCGGCAGGCGTGGGTACGCTGGCAGTCGTAGTCGCAGACCTGCACACAGGCGGCTCATGCCATATGGTCGTCTACTACTGACTGAGCTGCTTTTGGATTCGGCATCTCCCTGAGCGACTGAGCAGCCCTCTATAGAAAAGCACTGCTCAACTCCATAGCAAGAGGAAGGAGGTAGAAAAGGTGACCTAAACATTGTCTGCTCATCATTACCTAACCGGCTAGCCACGTTTGTGGTATCCTATAACGCGGTCGACATACAACTAAAGTAAACACAGGTAAAGAACAAAAAAAAAACATCAAACCATATTCCCTTAACCATCGGAACCTGGAATGTACACACCCTACTTGATAGAGACGCGCGTCGGGTCCAGAGAGACAAATATCACTGATTGGGCAAGTACAACATCGACATTGCAGCCTTGAGCCAGAAACGATTTGCAGATGAAGGCCACATCTGTGAAGTAGGTGCCAGCAATACATTCTTCGTGAGTGGAAGGAAGAGTGAGGAATACCGCCATTCCGGTGTGGGATTTGCCATTAAGTCGGCCCTGTTTGGCAAACTAGCTGGATTTCCGAAAGCTATAAACGACAGACTTATGACCATTAAGTTACGCCTGCGGGAAACCACCATTCCAGTGACAGCCACCGAGGCATCTCCTTGCTCTCAGTTGCAGGGAAGATACTTGCCAGAATTTTTCATAATCTCCTCACAGCCCATCTTGATTAAACTCTTCTTCCTGAGAGTCAATGTAGCTTCAGAGAAGAACGAGGAATTGTTGGCATGATTTTCGCTGCAAGGCAGCTGCAAGAGAAATGTCAGGAACAGAACTCCGAAATGCTCTCCACATTCATTTATATTACCAAGGTTTTTGATACAGTCAGCAGGGAAGGACTGTGGAAGATTGTGGAGAAATATGCTGTAAACAAAAGTTTGTCCAAATAGTGCGATTAATTTTTTATAGTATGCAGGCAAGAGTCCAGGAAAATGGTGTACTGCCTAAGCCCTTTGATGTCACCAATGAAATGAAACAAGGCTGTGTCCTGCAACCAACACTGTTTAGCCACATATTTTCAGCTATGCTGACGAATGATTTTGAAAACAATGGCATCGGAATAGACATCAACTACAGCATGGATGGAAAGTTGTTTAACCTCAGAATGCTTAAAGCTAAAACCTAAACTACCAGCGACACCTTCAGAGAGCTCTTATTTGCTGATGATTGCGCTCTATATGCCAAGTGAGAGGCAGACATGCACCCCACTGTTACAGCTTTCTCAAACGCCTGTGCCAACTTTGGGCTCAATATCACCTTGGAGAACACTGTAGTCATGTACCAGCCAGCTCCAGGGATTAATTACACCGTGCCGAATATCAAAGTGAATGGTCATAGCCTTAGTATTGTGGATAAATTCACTTATCTTGGCAAAACTGTTTCCCAAGCTGCTGCCACAATTGATGACGAAGTGAATACAAAAATGTCGAAGGGCGCAGACTGTACAAGACTGTGTGGGACAAAAATGGAATAAGCCTGCAAACAAAGCTGAAAGTTTACAAAGCAGTCGTACCTATCAACACTGTCTGCTTGTGAAACCTGGACTGTTTTCGAGCGACATACTAGGAAACTAAACAACGTCCACACAGTCTGACTTAGAAAGCTATTGAACATCAAATGGCAAGACCAGATCACAGACACTGAAGTCCGAAAAAGAGCGACATTGCCCAGTATCCGCACCCTACTAATGAAAAATCAGATTCGCTGGGCTGGTCACTTGATCCGCATGCCAGATCACAGGCTCCCTAAACGAATATTTTAAGGCGAGCTACATTGTGGTAAACGCCCCAAGGCAGCCAAAGGAAACGCTTTAAAGTCACTCTGAATATATTACTAAAAGCTTTTGAAATTCATCATGACACTTGGGAGACTGCTGCCAAAACCAACATTCGTGGCGTACATCATACTCAAGGGTGCAGTCACTTTTGAAGCAAACAGGTCTGCAAGAGCTATGAAGAAGAGGCTGGACAAACAAAAAAACCACTGCAGGAGATACTCCTCCTGGAACGTCAGGCATTCTTTGCCCACATTGTCAAAGTACATCTCGGGCCAAAATAGACCTTAAATGTCATCTTAGAACTCACTGCTCCATACATTCATCCCTGCTGGATGAGATGAATAGTCATCTTCAATGTTGATGGACAAACCACAAAACATATACTCAATCTACTAAGGATGATATGTAGTCACGACTGGTCCAGCTTGTTCAGTCTACTAGTGATGATATATGGTAACAACTGTTCCAGCATGTTCAGTCTACTAATGATCGTATGATGTAACGACTGTTCAAGCATGTTCAGTCTACTAATGATGCTATATGGTTACGACTGTTCAAACATGTTTAGTCTACTAATGATCATATGTAGGCACGACTGTTCAAGCATGTTCAGTCTACTAATGATGCTATATAGTCACGACTGTTCAAACATGTTTAGTCTACTAATGATCATATGTAGGCACGACTGTTCAAGCATGTTCAGTCTACTAATGATGCTATATAGTCACGACTGTTCAAACATGTTTAGTCTACTAATGATCATATGTAGGCACGACTGTTCAAGCATGTTCAGTCTACTAATGATGCTATATAGTCACGACTGTTCAAACATGTTTAGTCTACTAATGATCATATGTAGGCACGACTGTTCAAGCATGTTCAGTCTACTAATGATGCTATATAGTCACGACTGTTCAAACATGTTTAGTCTACTAATGATCATATGTAGGCACGACTGTTCAAGCATGTTCAGTCTACTAATGATGCTATATAGTCACGACTGTTCAAACATGTTCAGTCTACTAATGATGCTATATGGTTACGAGTGTTCAAACATGTTTAGTCTACTAATGATCATATGTAGTCACGACTGTTCAAACATGTTTAGTCTACTAATGATGCTATATGGTTACGAGTGTTCAAACATGTTTAGTCTACTAATGATCATATGTAGGCACGACTGTTCAAGCATGTTTAATCTACTCATGATGATAAGTAGTCTCTTCCACGTCCATGATCTTCTTGGATGCTTCCGATACCAACTGTTTTAACAAACAAATGCTATTTTGCCCAAATTACATACCTAATTCCGTATTAATTTTGCGATAGTTTGTAACGGCTTTGCATTTCTACACGGCATTACTTAGGTCATTGGTAATATCTATGTGGCAGAGCGAAGCACGACAGGAAGCCTCCGATCATCATAAGAGGTCCCGCCTCACCGAATGTTTCTTCTCCTTCACCTTCTTTACTCTCTTAGTGTGCGGACCAGTCCGGGTTATGATTCCCATAAGTGTTTATATTGTCCTGCGTATGCACGAATGCATATTGCAGTGGAATATACGATATGAGTGACGGTGAGGATATGAATGAGATACATGAGCCAATGACAGCAGAGACAGAACCTGAACCCTCATTAGATGAAAATGCATGGGAAATAAAGAACCTGAAGAATGGTAAATCACCTGGATGTGATGAGATACCAGCTGAGCTAATTAAAGCGGGAGGAGAAGAAAGCATACACATCTATCACGCATATGTAAAAAATAATATGGAAATATGGTATATGACCAAAATATTAGAAGAGAACTATCTTCATTCCAATACCAGAAAAGGGCAATCTGAAATTATGCACCAACTATAGAACTGTTGCCCTGATCAGTCATGCAAATAAAATTCTACTAAAATCATAATGGGAAGACTTCGTAAGAAAATGGAAAAAGAAAGTAACGTGGTTCAAGCTGGATTTAGACAAGGAATAGGAACACGAGATCACATTCTCAATATGCGTTTAATAATAGAGAAGTGCAGAGAATTTAATGTAAACCTATTCTCATGTTTTGTGGATTATTCAAAGGCATTTGACTGTGTACAACATCAGCAACTTTGGGAAATCATGAGGAGTATGGGCTTTCCACCACATGTAATACAACTCATAAGAATGCTTTATCTAGACCAACAAGCAGCGGTTGGAATAGAGGTTGAGACATCAGATTGGTTTGACATCAAACAAGGAGTCCGTCAGAGCTGTGTGCTGTCCCCCTATTTGTTTATCCTATCCGCCGAAAATATAATGAGAAATGTAAGAGATGATATAAATGGGGAAGTATATGATGCCCTAAATATCGATGGTCTTGACATACCAGGGATTCGGGATGCTGATGATACAGTATTGCTATCCACAACACAGACTGGTATAAAAAACCTAATAGCCTCAACCCAATTAAATAGTGAAAATCACAACTTGTATCTTAACATTGCAAAAACAAAGATAATGCATACAGATAAAACCACTATGGAGAAAGAAATATATGTTAATGAGGAAATATTGGAGGTGGTGGAAAATTTTGAATATCTTGGGTCATTGATTACCAACAACGGTGACACAATGAAAGAAATTAAACGACGACTGTCACTTGCTCTTCAAAGACTAAAACAGCTGAATAAATTATGGAGTGGGACAGATAGAACTATAAAACTTAGATTTTTAAGAGTATGCATCTTTGCCATTGCAACATACGCCTGTGAGACCTTGACACTTACTAAACAAGCTGAACAGCGCATAAATGTCTTTGAATATAAATGTTATAGACGGGTTCTAAGAATATCTTGGATAAAGAAAAGAACAAATGCAACAATACTTCAAGAGCTGAATATTGAAGAAGGTTGGCTATTAAAAACGATAAAACAAAGAAAATTGAAATAATTTGGTCACTTGAAACGTCACGAAAGTTTGGAGAGAACAATAACGGAGGGGTATATGCCTGGGAAGAGAGAAAGAGGAAGGCCAAAGAGAAGATGGGTTCAGGATGACGCGAATGATCTCCAGATGGGTGTATCGGACGCGGCACATCTTGCTTATGATCGAGAGGTTTTCCGGAAGTTTGTTATATTAGTGAGGTTCTGCAAAGGACATGCTACTGAATGAATGAATGCACATTTTAAGACTTTCATTATCGTACTTTTCCCATATCAACATTGCCAAATATGTCTGTGCAGAAGCCATCCCTTCCTTCAAGACCTAAGACTGGTCACATGGTACGTGCTACCAGCGTTATCACAGCACCGTCACTGACCGCGGGAAACCCAGGTTCCCAGGCTGTTGGCCTCATTCTTCATCTCCACATCGCTGGCTAGATATGAGCCTTTAGACGTCGCTGCCTTCTTCGTACCTTGTTCAGAGCTTACTGCTGGAGGCTCTCAGTGGAAGGCAGAACTTCTTTTGGGCTATTTATTTTAAGACTTGGGACTCCTCTTTGTCCTCACCACAGCTGAGGGGCGGTCGCCGCTGACGCTTGGCTGCAGAGGCTCGTCTTCGGACATTTCTGCTCTGTCTGATCGCTACATAGTCGTGTTTCCACCCCGCTGTAGCATCCCGGTTTGGGCCACTTGTTGGTGCTTGAAGAGGTTGCTCCCGAGTCGGCACCAAACCATTAATGTTCTCTCGGTCAAAATTAGAGGTTGCTATGTATCGGTGTTAGTTATAGGCTGCTTTTTTTCTGGTCTCATTGTGAGGTTACCTGATGCGAGCGATAGTGACTTACATTTCAGGCAGATTTGTGAACCGTTTACTACATGTCTTGTCCCAATCATCATTGCGCTTCCTCCATAGACAGTACAATGTCTTCTCCGTTGCCTCGCCCTGTCTTTTAAGTGTGTTCTGGCTTGTCCTTTTATATCTATTTGTTTCAGCCCGTCGTATGCAGAGTTGGTCATATGCCTCTTGAGCCTATCTCTACGGCAAATAGCCTGGCAGTATTCCTTCTTGTCTCAGGATTGCGACCATAATACTGTACTTCTCCACCTTGTAGTTGTTCTGCATCCTCGATTTGTAACAACTGTAGAGTCAACGAGAGAGCACCACAATGTCTGGTCGCAACACAAACCTCTGCATTGCCGCTGGGTATTTAATTACTTATTTATTTTAGGTCACTGCTAGTTCCCAGTCCTCGGAGCTCTCAGAGATGTGTGGCAAACGTTCAGAACAGTCGCCATTGTCGCCCGGCTTTTGTCCAGGTGTTAGGAACCGTATCAATCCGGCCTCGGCATGAGCTTCGCCGCTAGCCTGGGTGTAGTTACAACCTTTATGGTCACCAGATGAGTAAGTATCCAGTGATGGGACCATATGAAACTCTACAATTCGACAATAATGCACGACTCTTGATCAATAGCGAAATGTTGCTGGGGACAACACCTAACACATGGTCACTTGGGAAATTGAAAGGATTGTTCAGCTGCCTTCATCTCCTGTTTGATAATTATTCTTGCCGAGGAAATCAGCAACATTATTCAGTTTAAAGAATTGTTCGGTTGCTTTAATCTTTGGCAACATAATTAATAATATATAGAGCCCCTTTGTCAAAGTTCACAGCTGGGATCCACACACAATTCTCCTACACGCACATTTTCTTAAACTTAAAAGGACATGTCTCTCATTTCTCAATGCATAACTATATCGCTTCAGCAACGTGATTAATATGGATAGATTAGAACAAGGAAAGAGTAATTCAGAAACAGAATACAATTTCAAATGATATCGGGCAAGACCCAGCTGTGGTTTACTTATTTCACAATGACTAGGTTCTTATAGAAGTGTAGCAAAAATATATAACAAATCTTAATGCTACATCATGATTAAACACATCTCACTGGCCGTCTTTGATTGATTTCCTTATAGTTCACTTATAGAGAAACAATTTATCCAGGCCTGAGAAACTTCCTAATGTCAATAAGTAATTCCACGGTCGAAAAAAAAGACAAGGGACTGCTTTAGATAATAAGATGGTATTTCTTGAAGGAGATAATTAGTGGCTTTAAAATACGGGAAAGATAACCGGGTGTGCATATGTGCTAACGGAGGATAATTGAATAAAAAGATCTATCTATCTATCTATCTATCTATCTATCTATCTATCTATCTATCTATCTATCTATCTATCTATCTATCTATCTATCTATCTATCTATCTATCTATCCATCCATCCATCCATCCATCCATCCATCCATCCATCCATCCATCCATCTATCTATCTATCTATCTATCTATCTATCTATCTATCTATCTATCTATCTATCTATCTATCTATCTATCTATCTATCTATCTATCTATCTGTCTGTCTGTCTGTCTGTCTGTCTGTCTGTCTGTCTGGGAGTTTGTTCATAATAGTAGGTTGGGGGATGGTGTGGGATGTGTGTGTGTGTGTGTGTGTGTGTGGATTCGTGGTGTGTGTGGGCTCAGGATGTGTGGGTGGACGGGTGGGATTGTGTGGGTGGGTGCGGGATTTGTGTGTGGGTACGTATGGGATGTATGGGTTGGCGGGGAGATGTGTGTGTGTGTGGGTGGGGATGTGTGTTTGGCTAGGTGGTTGTGGGTGAGTGGGTGGAGGGGGATATGTGGGTGGATGATTGTTGGTGTGTGAAGGGATGGGTGGGGGATGTATGTGTGGGTGGAAAGATGTGGGTGTGGGGGATATGTAGCGGTTGGGAGATGTGTGCAGGTGTGGGTGGTTGTGGGTGTGGGGATGTGTGTGTGAGTGAGGGATGTGTGTGGGTGTGGGATGTTTGGGTGGATGGGTTAGGTGTTTGTGTGTAGGTGTGTGTGAAGTAATGTGTGGTTGAATGTGTGTGGGGGTGAGGGGGATGGGTGTGGGTTGTGTGTGGGTGGGGGTGATGTATTTCTGGATGTGTGTGTGGGTGGCGGATGTGTCTGAGTGGGTGGGGTGTGTGTGGTTGGATGGAGGATGTATGTGTGGGTAGTGAGGGTGACGGATGTGTGGATGGGTAGGAGATGTGTGTGGAGATGTGTGTGTGGGTGAGGGGAGCATCTTGAGGATGTGTGTGGGTGTGTTGTTGTGTGGAAGGATGATGGGTGTACATAAATGTGGTGTGTGTCTGGGTGGGTGAGAGTATGGTTGGGTGTGGGTGTGCGGGTTGATGAAGGATTGTGTAAGGGTGGGGGATGTGTGTTTAGATGAGTAGTTGGGGTGTGAGAGTGTGGGTGGGTAGATGGGAGATATATGTGTTGATGAGTGGGTGAGGGATGTGTGGGTGTTAGTGGTTTAAGGATAATTACTTGTGGGGAGGGATGTGTGAGGGGATGCTGTATGCGTGGATGTGTGTGTGTGGGTTGTATGTGTATGGTTAGGAGGTGTGTGTTTGTGAATGGGGGATGTCTTGGTGGGTGGGGATGTGTGTGAGGGATGTGTGTATGGATGGGGAGATTTGTGTGTGGGTGCTGATGTGTGTGTATATGGGTACGGGGTGTTTGGTTAAGGGATGTGTGGCTTGGGTATGGGTGGGTGGAGGATGTGTGGTTTGGTAGAGAATGTGTGGGTGGATGATTGTATATGGGTAAGAGTGTGTGGTTAAGAGATGTGTGGTTAAGGGATGTTTGGTTGGGGGAAGGGTGGGTGGAGAATGTGTGGATGGGTAGAGGATATGTGGGATTCTGAGTGTGTGTAGGTTTGGAGATGGTGGGAGATGTTTGTATTGATGGGCTCGGCGATCTGTGAGTGGGCTGGGGGAGATGGGAAATTATGTGGGCGGGTGCGGATTTTATGTGTGGGTAGGTTCGGGATGCGTGAGTTTTCGGGAAGACGTGTGTGTGTGCGTGGGGAATGTGTATTTACCTGGGTGGTTGGAGGTGTGTGGATGGAGTAAGCTATGTGGGTTGGTGATTGTTGGTGGGTAATGGGACGGTTGGAGGATATGTGAGTGGGTGGGGAGATGTGTGTAATCGGGTAGATGTGTGTGGGTGGGGGATGTATGGGTTGGGGAATGTATATGTGCTTGGGGTGTGGGTGGATTGGATGTGTGGTGGGTGGGAGGTGTGTGTGGGTGGGGAGATGTGTAGGTGTGGGAATATGGTGGATGGGTGGGGGAATGTATGTGTGTCTGGGTAATATGCATTGTTTATGTTTACAAAATGCATTTGACAATGTTTTCCTATGCACTATTGATGAACGAAAGATGAGTGATTGGAAGGGCCGAATGTAAGACGGGTCTGCGTGCCCAATTTGTTACCCTTTGAAAATAAAGTCCGTTCTATCTATCTATCTATCTATCTATCTATCTATCTATCTATCTATCTATCTATCTATCTATCTATCTATCTATCTATCTATCTATCTATTTATCTATTTATCTATCTATCTTAAACTTACACTCTAAACTAAGAGAGGGCCGTGAAAAACAAGCTATCCAAGTACACGAATCCCACCGGCCTAGTCGTCAAACACACCAACTCAGGACAGTGTGTTACTGTTTCCTTCAACAACACACTCCATTATGAGGCATTCCGAACTTGTCTACTCATCTACTACAAGCTTGAACTAATTGAACCCAGACAAGATAAGAGCGGGGCCCACGTTGAAGACCTGATTATGACGTCAGTGATTACGATACATTTTTACCACACGAAAAATAAATTAATGACACAAGGAAATATTGAAAACATTAATTCTTGGCTAAAAGTAGATTTTGCTGTGCTTGAAACCTCGATCAAGACATCCGAATCTACGCAGCCCACAACTACAGCTGTAGACAGCACACCAGCTAACAATATTCGTCAATTAACTCATACGACGAGTGTACATGACAACATCAACACGAGGCCTGCCAACCCACCAGTGCTCTTGGCCATTGAATACCCAATGGAACGCATCCAAAACAACATAGAACCCAGCGTGGACATTGTTGAAGAAGTATCTGCCTCAGATAACAATAGCATCTTAGCTATCAATGGACATTCGTGCGACTGTAAACAGCGCATTGAGGAACTAGAACAATCACTAAAGGCGCTCATTGTCACTGTTTCGACTAACATCGAAGCAAACAGCAAGATAAGCAGTGATTACAATGCTCTCAAGACAGAAGTCGCACTCCTGCGAGATGAAAATTTGCTGCTGAGAAAAACAGTTCAAACCTTACAGAATGTGCCCTCTACCCACCAAACCGAAGAAGCATGTAATTCACAAGCAACCGCTTCATCCTTGAGAAATATTGGTGAAGCTCAATCCCACCCAGAGCAGATAACCATTATGAAAAACTCAACGTGCAGAGGAAGATAAACAACAACAAATATTTCAATGCGCAGAGGAAGATAAATAACAACAAGCAGTCTGCCCCATTGACGTCAAAATAAGCAATAGGTTCGAAGTGCTTCAAGAAAAATCACCAGAAAATGTACAGTGCTTTAACATGCTGCTAACGGGCAAGACATGCCTACAAGATACATCGGGGAACCACATGGAGACATAAAGACTGTTGACAATCAGAAATGGATGAAACAACGGGCGAGACGTGCTGACAACAAATATGTACAGACAGCACGACCTAACTGTACACACATTATACTACGCGATTATTTAATGAAAGGTTTATACAGCGACCGGATGGCAACTTCAGACAAAGACATTGTTTCCATAATCCCACTACCTGGGGCTGGGATTGACCGGCTAACAGACAAGATTAGCAGTTTGGTTGTAAATCATAACGTTCGAAAGGCAAGCGTACATAATAGTATCAACGACACCATTAACAACCAACAAATCACAGGGTCTCAACTGCTGGCACTCTTGAACGGATTACGTCACACTTTTCTTACTCATCCATTTTCTTCTCCTCCATCATATCACCTAGTTATGGACTCCAGCGCCGCTTAGCTGACATAAATAACAACATTTTGCAGAAGTTCTGTTTTCAAAACAAGATACAGTTCATCAACAACACACCATCATTCACTTCACCGGCTAGTGCACCAAAAAAGAGTCTTTATAAGGATCAATTACATTTGTCTACATTTGGCACCAGCTTGCTCGCCAAAAATATAAAATATCCAAAACGGACACACCATACATCCAATACAGGATCGCGCCGGACACTTTTATCTACTCTACGATTTGACAATATTTTTTCCCCCTATGTATATGTAACATGCACATTTGATGAATGAAAGATGAGTGATTGAAGGGGCCGAATGTAAGACGGGCCTGCGTGCTTAATTTGTTACCCTTTTAAAATACCCTTTTCGTTCGTTCAAGTCAGACGACATACTCCCGTCACATCAAGTACCAATAGGCCAGAAGTGCGCAGACCACTTATAACCACTGCACCTGAAATCCAAGCCAGACGGGACACTTCCACCACACCACGTCCGTACAATACGTCGTCTTTCACAGAGGAGGATAATAATTATGAAGATATTTTCCTATTCTCCCCAGAAAGGAACCAACTCTCAGCAACAACGACGTGCCACCACAACCTCCTGTTAGCCACCAACCAGAGGCTATAGTTGGTAGTCATTACATACCCATGAGACATCATCAGTACCCATTTCATTGTAACCCAGAGTGGTTGCACCTCACACGTTATAGCCCAGCTGCACTTCGTCAAGCACTTATAATGTCGCTGTACCAACAACCAACACAACCTGGTATTTACTAGCAACTTAGCACACAGCTACACCGGATCTCGGTACAAGAAATAGCCTCTCCTAGAACGTATTTGGTTATTACTTGATCTAGTAACGTATTAGGTTATATGTAACTACAAACATTGACTTGTTTTGACTTTATATTAATTGATAGTACTTAGCTTGTATAGCTTCTATAATACTTTTAATTGTGTTTTTACTGTGAGTGAGGGGTTCTTCACTGCTCTTTCTTACGGATCTGTGAACGTATTTTTATATGTTGACAGAGATATTACTGTTTCTCTGTACTTTAGAGTGTATTTTGTAATAAGGGACGTAAGTTGTATTCACCTTGTATGTGTGTGTGTGTGTGTTTTGTCTTTTTTTGCTTTAAAACTTATGATTACGCATTGTTGAAATGTCTAATAAGTACGAACACTGGCTCAGTAATAATGGGCTCAGAAGAAGAGATCCCTATTTGAAACAAGAGACGGGTATTGCAGTTTATATTCTAACTCGCTTAACGCCCACCGCAGGCTAGATTTTGAAACCTGTGAGATTGAGTGTGTACGGATTGAGGTTAAACTTCAAAATCGCATAAAGCTAATAGTTGGCTACAATACCCCCACGCACACACATATTCTCAACTCACCATCAAACACATCCAGCACCCACTTAAACACATCCTCACCCACCAACAATCCTCCACACATGCATCCCCCACTCACACATCCCACCACCCACACATCCCCCATTCACATACACATATCCTACCAACACACCCCAACTCCAACACATACATCCCCCAACCACCCACAATACCCCACCCACACACATCGACACACGTACTCTTATCCCCCACCCGCACACACATATCCCAAATACACACACATCACCCACTCACACACACGTATCCCATACTCCCACATACATTGCCCACCAATCAATACTCACTCACCCACTCAATATTCTCCAGCACCCACCCACACACTCAAATCCATCCAGTCAACCACACTCCTCCGACCCACACACACCCCACCACTCACATGTACCCCCACACTTATCCCCCACCCACACACATCTTCCCAATCCACACCCACCCCATATGCCACCTACATACACCCCCAAACACATCCACACACTCATTCTCATCCACGCACACCCACAAATCCCGCTAACAACCAACACCTACACACACCTACGCACCCAAAAACATACCCACACCAAAGTTCCCAACTAAAACACATCACCCACCCATACGTTCCTCTACCACACACACATCCTCATCCGCCCGCACATCCCCCCACACACGCACATTCCCCCCACACACACATCCCCCACACATCTCCCCACCCACCAATATCTCCCCACACACATGCACACCCCACACACATCCCCAAATGAAAAAAAAAATTTGGAAATGAAAACAATATGTTACACATTGTGTAACGAAGACAAGGTTATGCAATTCAATAAAGAATATAATTCCTGGAGGAACATGATGAAATACGCATCTCTCTCTCTCTCTCTCTCTCTCTCTCTCTCTCTCTCTCTCTCTCTCTCTCTCTCTCTCTCTCTCTCTCTCTCTCTCTCTCTCTCTCTCGCTCTCTGTGTCTCATACTTACTCTCTCACTCACTCTCTTACATCCTCTCTTACTCACTCGCTCACTCACTTTCACACTCTCATACACACACAAACGCATAGTGACAAATGATACCACTATGTGACTTATGGAGACATATAGTGGGTATTGAGTAAGTATTGAAAGAGTTTTCGGATGAATGTGTAAGGAAGTGCTGAATTTGAGAAAGTTGGTAAACTTTCTGTGCTATTTTCCTGGTAAGGACGTGGACACGGGAGCTCTAATTTAAATGTCTATCAATTAAAAGACCTAGTGACTTATGTTCATTTACATTAACTATAGATAACGTGTCTATGCGGAGTTCGAGCGCTGCCCCAGTTATGGCTAGTGTCTGAAGTTTTTGTCTGGTTGTTATTAGCATGGATTTGATTTTGTCGATGTTAATTTGCATTCGGTTTTCATTGCTCCCTCTAGTAAGATTATCAAGTTCTTTTTGTAAATAACTTTCTAATTAACTACGGTTCTCCTGACTAGCATATATAGTACAATCGTCTGCAAACAGATCACATGTAGTATTGAGATATAGAGGAAGCTCGTTAATATAAACTGCGAAAAGCAACGGACCTAGTATTGAGCCCTGGGTTACACCAAAATTAAGATGGTTGTTAAAGGACACGACTTGTTGTCTATCAGATAAAAAATGACGTAATTACGTTCACCACATTGGCACTAGTCTTCGTTTGTTTCAGTGTGCTATTAAAATATTGTGATCTACTATATAAAATGCTTTTTTAAAGTCTACAAACACTGCTCCACAAATGTTGCCATTGTTGATGTTAAATGCCAGTTATCGGTCATTTTTGTTAGAGCACTATGGCAAGAATATTTAGGTCGAAGCCCAGATTGGCTGTCAATTACTAGATCGTTATTAATTGAATGCTGTAATGTTATTTTATAAATGTGATTTTCTAATGGCTTTAATAGCGACGATAGTAAGGAAATGGGTCTATAATTACCCAAGACGCTGTTATAATTTGAGCCATTTTTAAATAGAGGATAAACTTTAGCAATTTTTAATGCAGATGGAAACTAGGTTTTGGCCAGGCATTGATTATATATGAACGTTAAATACTCACTAATGATTGGGGCGACACAGCGAAGAATTCTATTACTGATCACATCTAGGACTTGTGAGTTTGTTGTTTTGAGGTTTGAGAGTTATTTATATACTTTTGAAACCGATATAACGGGAATCTCAGCGGGAATATTTCTAGTGCACTTCTCCTCACAGAATGATGACAATGAAGTTAAATTGAATGATGTGTTTAGAATTGAAGACTTTAGATTATCTATATTCGATTGAAAGAAACAACTGAAATCCTCACATTTTATAGAGTTTGGTTTTGCAGGCTCTGACTAGTGTTTCTGGTTTGTTAGCGAACTAATAGCCTTCCATATATTTATGCTATTTGATTTATCTACAATCAACTTTTCAAAATGGTCTTTCTTTATCCTACGAATTTCATATTTAACTTTATTTCGTAGTCTCCGGTAGTTGATGAAGTCTTTATTTTTGTGTGCTGCATCTCGCTCTCTCATGATTTCCAGAACTTCACTAGTGACCCATGGGGATTTATGTTCATTCTTGACACGAACTTCTTTGACTAGTGAGTGTTAAAGACGATAAATCAAGAAGAAGAACATGGCAAGTATAGGTAGAAATTTAGAAGCTGTTGACATAGAGGAAAAAGAAAACATGAGACAAGCGTGTGTTGTAAATTTACTCTAGTACCTCGAAAAATTGAAAGAAATTTCTCATTAGCTGGAATGCTAGACAAACTTCTTCATATAACGGAGTTGGAGTAAATATTTCAATACAATATAATCAAAATTCATTTCATTTTCAGCTGAGAGAGAATCTACAACAGGAATGATGTTATATTTCCTAATATTCATCACAATACAAATGCGGATGTTTGTATAGATCACTAGACATTATGTACATGATGTGTAGATTATAGTTTAGGTCTTAAAATGTAAAAAAAAAAAATACTGAAGGGAATACACATCCTTCATCCTTTCATTCGCATAATCCTTTTTCTCCTCATTCTCCTCGTCCTCTTTCTAATTCTACTCCATCTTCTTCTTATTCCTTTTCTTATTCATCTATGTCTGCAGCTGTTTTGTCTTTCGACGACATAATATTAAACCCAATCTGGTAAGATGGCTATATTTTGTGATTTCAATGTAAAGTAGAAGATGAGCCAGGACTGGAACATGGCAAGAATAAGTAGAAGTTGATGTAGACATTTCTATATAATCTTATGTCATTTATATGTTCACAATCGAGTCAGAAACTACACTCGTAAGTTGTGTATTTATAATTCGACACATATTTAGATATACAACTTACTATAAAGAAAC
Source organism: Cepaea nemoralis (assembly GCA_014155875.1). Classification (NCBI taxonomy): domain Eukaryota; kingdom Metazoa; phylum Mollusca; class Gastropoda; order Stylommatophora; family Helicidae; genus Cepaea; species Cepaea nemoralis. The sequence goes on along the minus strand of JACEFZ010020860.1, from coordinate 63,607 downwards.
AATGAAGCATTCTACTACTACTGCTACTACTACCACTACTATTACTACTACTCATTGGCACCTTGCCGTCTTGACAGACGATAGTTTGTGCTATAAAAGGCATAATAACTTTTAACTATGGCGGTAGCGAGTGTGACTAATAAGGCCAATTTGCGCTGTAAATGTCCGTTCACAGTGGGTGCATGTGAACACGTGGTCTCTCCATAGCACAAAGCCTGGGCTAAAATATAGAGATCATGTGTTGCCCATGCAGCATGATCCCTCTCTCGGCCTGCCTAGTTCACTCCAGAGGAAAGGTAACACCCCTACATCTGGAACAAGACAAGCTGCAGAAGCTGCCGGATCAGCAAAGCAATGCTCTAACTGTCCGCCTGTCGGAACTTCGATCCTAGACCAGTCGCCAACCAAGGCTTAGGGCCTGGTCTGCCCTGCCATGACAATTTTGTCTTTAGCTTGCATTTCCTCGCACCAGGGTAAGGCTTGTACCCTCCCAATTGCGCTCTTCCGCCCGAAGCCGTTGGCACAATGTGGGGTGTCGGGTTTGGTAAGAGCCGCCCAGCGTTCGGCGCTAACAGAAACCAGGTAGTACCGTCTACTGTTATACGGTAGCTCAGTCATATCTGACTAAGACCTGACACACACTACTACTACTACTACTACTACTACTACTACTACTACTACTACTACTACTACTACTACTACTACTACTACTACTACTACTACTAATACTACTACTACTACTACTACTACTACTACTACTACTACTACTACTACTACTACTACTACTACTACTACTACTACTATAACTACTACTACAATTACTACTACTACTACTACTACTACTACTACTACTACTACTACTACTATTACAACTACTACTACTACTACTACAACTACTACTACTACTACTACTACTACTACTAGTACAACAACAACAACTACTACTACTACTACTACTACTACTACTACTACTACTACTACCACTACTACTACCACTACTACTACTACTACTACTACTACTACTACTACTACTACTACTACTACTACTACTACTAAAACTACTACTACTAATACTACTACTACTACTACTACTACTACTACTTCTACTACTACTACTACGACGACGACGACGATTACTACTACTACTACTACTACTACTACTACTACTACTACTACTACTACTACTACTACTACTACTACTACTACTACTACTACTACTACTACTAATCCTGCTACTGTATCAATACAACTGTATGTATCAATCATGTCCCGCTTACACACAACCTTGTATCGTAGTAGAGGTCGACCCTGAGATCTCTTACCGATCTGTAATTCACCAAAAAGATGTCCTTTGGTATTCTACCATCATCCATCCTCCTAAGATGTCCTATCCATCTAAGTCTACGAAGACTGAGCATGGAACAAACGTCACACAACCTGATCTTTCCAATACTTCAGTATTTGTGATTTTGTCTTGCCACATAATACCAAGTATTCTTCTCAGACACCGCATATGAAAGCTGTTTAAGCGTCTCTCTTTGTATGAGTAAGTTGACAAGGCTTCACTGCTATAAAGAAGAGTACTAAGGACACATACTTGATAGAGAAGGACATTTGTTTTGGCTTCCTGTTCTCCCAGACTCTTGTTGTAAACCTGTTCATTGTTTTTGCTGCCTTACGAATCATGGTGTTGATTTCCTGATCTAGGGATAATTTTCTATCTTCATCTGATCCTAGATATGTAAAATGGTCTACTATCTCCAATTCCGCGTCGTCAATAAAGTTTGATGGTACCTCATGTGCACCTTGTGACATAATATGTGTCTTCATTTTGTTAATTATTAAACCAACATCAGAACACGCATTGGAGAATGCAGATAGTAGACGTTGTTATTATTCCCCAGAGTTCGTCGTAATTGCGGAATCATCTGCACAAAGCAACTTTCTGATCAGTATCCTTCCAATTTTGGTGTTGGCCTTCAATCTCTGAACATTGTAGAGTGAATGTATATACCACCATCCTGATCACGAAAGGCATATTTCAGTAGAAGGGAAAAGTATATTCAAAAGTGGGTGGGAGCTAGTACACAACCTGGTTAACTTCACTCTTGTTTTCAAACTCTTCGGAAGTTGCACCATCAAACTTGATTATACCCTTTATGCCTGTCAACAACCTGAATTTACACAGACATGCTGGTCACTTCATTCATACCTCACGATCACAAACACGTTTCGTACGAATGGTATATAATGAATCAGGATTTATTCTACATAATATATACAGCTCGTTTCTCGAGCATACACAAATGGCATTCAACACTCAAATACATTCTTTACACTCGCTACATATAACTGCGCCCTTTCTAAACTACACAAATGGCGAGGGTAAACACAACGGTCTTGTCGCTCTAACTGTCGGGTCCGGTCTGCCCGAATTCACAGGCCTCGTTCAGCTACGGGTCCTCAGTTCTCGTGCGGTCAGCCGCACGGCGTGCTGCGTCACTTGTCACACCGTCCAGTGGTCCAGTCCTCGTTAACCTTCAGCTGTACTATTGTTCAGTCTGGTTACGGCTAGTCCCTGTGGTTAACGTACTCTGTCCTATCTCGGGAGTTAATCCCGTTATATCCTAGTAATGTCCTAGCTATGACACGTGCGTGTCCTGTCTAGGTCCTTTCATATAACTGTTTGGAGTTCTATCTCCTTATACTGTCTTTCTCTATCTATTCTCTTGTAAAGGTCCTTATCTATGTCCTGTCTCTGTCCTTTCCTTTATTCGTCTTGTCCTACTTCTCTCTATACATATCCAGCTCATTGACAATGCCTGTGTGGAACGATTCCACAATGGACAGAAGAATTGGTGGGCAGCCAATCTTCTTTAGTACCTTGAATAGACCCTCACGACTGACCAAATCAAATGCCTTTGTGTGGTCGATGAAGGCAATAAACAGTGCTTGATTCTGTTCACGGCATTTTTTTTTTTTGCTTTTGTCGCAATATCGTTCTGTCGGAAGCCAAACAGTGATTCGGGGTAGACTTGATCTCCCAAGACTTGAAGTCTGCGCTGAACAATTCTGGTAAATACTTTCCCAACAATACACAGAAGTGTGATACCCCTATAGTTGTTGCAGTAATTCCGATCGCCCTTGTTCTTGTACAATGTTATAATGCTCAAGTCTGTGAATTCATGTGGGACTTGTCCTTTTTGCCAACATATCTCTATTAGATGGTGGATTTATAGAGTGAATGTGTCTTGCCCACTCCTGATAAACGTTATTGGAATCCCATCCTAACGTGAAGCTTTGCCAGATGCAAGTTCATTTATAGCACACTTAACTTCTGTTATGGTTGGAAGTGTATCCAGGTGGTCAAGGGTTGACACGGCCTCTATGGCGTTGAAGGCATCATCCGTTAGTTTGGTCTCACTTGAGTAATGCTCCAAATAGTGCTCTACCCATCTATCCATCTGTTCTTTCTTTTCACTAATGATTTCTCCAGTCAGGGTTTTCAGTGGTGCACTTCTTTTGATCATTGGACCACATGCTTTCTATATCCCTTCATACATAATTCTAATGTTTCCCTTATCACTTGTATTTTGAATGGACTCACATAACTTGATCTAATAGTCATCTGTAAACTGCCTAGCAGCCTTTTACACATCCTTCCTAGCTTGCTTATGCTCATTGAGAGTGTTACGCGTTGTTCTTTAATTGATTCTTAAGAGAGCTATCTTCTTTTTATCAGTCAATGGCTGCAGAGTCTGGCTGTGCCGCAAACCAGTCTAGCCTCTTATGATCCACAGTGCCGTAAACCCTTACGGCAGTTTTATAAAGAGTTTCCTTACGTTACTCCACTTTTCACTTACTGTACAATTTTCTGACGTGTCAGTGAAAGCGTCTCCAAGTTACTGTTGGAACTGAAGGCACTTATCAGTGGGTGTTAATAATAGTATTCCTGGGGCTAGATTTGTGTTTAGCTGTGTAGATTTTCTTTGGTCTCAGTCTAACCTTTGCAACAACCAAAGAATGATCCGTATCACAGTCAGCACTATGGTAACTTCGAGTCAATGATGTATGGATCAGATATTGTCTCCGTGTGATGATGAAGTCCAGCTGGTGGCAATGGCCGGAAACTTGGATGTTTCCATGTGACCTTATGCAGCTCTTATGTTTAAAAAAAAAAGTGTGTAATACATAGGTCATTTCTGGTGCACTGCTCCAACAGCCTTTGCCCATTTTCATTCATGCGACCGATGTTGTATTTTCCAAGGCACACTGGTCATGAACTAGAGTCCTTTCCCACACGAGCATTGAAATCACCGAGCATATAAATGTAGTCGGATTTTGGAACTGCCTTGATCACGGAGTCTAACTCCTCATAGAACGAATCATTAACATCATCAGAGGAAGTGAGTGTCGGTGCATATAGAGTGATAATGGTGGCAAAACCACAAGCGGCTGCCATGCGCAGGGATAATAGTCTTTCATTACTTCCAGCCGACCACGTAAACATTGGACGGAGGGAATAGCAGAGTTCATGGGAATATCGATATATGAAGCCCATAATCGGGCACTCTCACGAAGTTTATACTTCACCTCGACACCGCAAGGTACAAGAGGAACATGATGAGATGATTACTTCCAGACGGAATTGCAATCATTCTCAGTAGCAACTTCTTCACTGCAAATCCCCCACCATGTTGCCTTTTTCTACCTACCCTCTACCCCCCCCCCCCCCCCGAAAAAAGTGTGTAATTGTTTTCCCTGAGTGATTTTTCCTCAGCGAGGCGAGCCAAATGCAGACCAGCAAAATCAATGTTAAGACGGTTGAGTTCGGCATCAAGCACAGCCGTTTATCTCACATCGTTTATATTCGTCAGGTCAATGGAAAATCCTGAACACATGGTTCTTACATTCCGGGTTGCAAGCCGTAGCTTGAGGTTTATTTTTTTTTCTATTTTAGTAGTACCTGGAGCAATTATTTTATAGCTCGCGATTCGGATTTTGACCTAGCCTCAAGTATCTATTGAAGCAAGCAGGTTGTGACGGATCAGCACCCAAGTGGACGCGGGTTGCCCAGCTTGAGGCGGGCGGTAGTTGCTCAGTGACACCTGTAGGTGTCTCCCACCTCAGAGGCAGCCCATGGCACCTCATGTCTACGCCAATTGACAAGTACATATAACCCGTAACTGCTACCTGTCGCTTTGATTCCGAGACCGGTTAAGACAAGGGATGGGGTTATACCTCTCCATAGCACAAAGACTGGGCTAAACTATAGTCCATGTGTTGCCCATGCAGCATGATCCCTCTCTCAGCCTGCCTATTTCACTCCAGAGGAATGGTAACACCAGTACATCTGGAACAAGACAAGCTGCAGAATCTGTCGGATAAGCAAAGCAATGCTCTAACGGTCCGCCTGTCGGAGCTTCGATCCTAGACCAGCTGCCAACCAAGGCTTAGGGCCTGGTCTACCCTGCCATGCCATTTTGTTGTTAGGTTGCATTTCCTCGCACCAGGATAAGGCTTGTACCCTGCCTATTGCGCTCTTCCGTCCGAAGCCGTTGGCACAATGTGGGGTGTCGGGTTTAGTAAGAGCCGCCCAACATTCGGTGCAAACATAAAGCAGGTAGTACCGTCTACTGTAATACGGTAGCTCAGTCGTATCTGGCTAAGACCTGACTAACTACTGTAATGAGACCGTGGAACCCTGACACAGCCATCGACCTGGCGCTTGTATCCCAAGAGGCGTCATTAGATATAAAATGGAGCGTCCGTTGGAGACCATGGAGAGACCACATCCCGTGTTCTGTGCCAGCACAGTCCCTGCTATTAGGGACCGCAGAGCATTCTGTTATGATTCGCTACCACTCTTTGCTCTTGGGGCGCCTTAGATCACAGGGAAGATCTAAACCAACAAGAATAATCTTTACCCAACCACCATGGTGGACACCAGAGGTGGAGAATTCATGGCGGGAAAAGAGGCGGTCATAAGGAATTGACACAGGGTGAGGAGAGCAACCAATTCAGTTGACACAGAATTGGAGGAGGCTGAAAGATATAAACACGTAAAAGTGCAGGAATTTAAACTCCAGGCAGCTGAGTCAAAATGTATTAAGTTTGAACAGTTTATCAATGAAGTCGATGGGGATGTGACATTGGGTAAATTATGGAGGCTGCACGGGCAAATGAAGAGACAGGCGATGCCTGGTACACTTGGTACAGTTTATGATGATAACAACCGACCTACGACAACTGACCAGGACAAAGGGGAGGCTTTTCTTGCACTGTTTTTAAAACAGACGGATCAGCAAGATAGAGCTATTAGATATATGTTCAGAGAATGCGTGTCACGGCTCACTAGGAAGGAGGACTGTGAGATTAAGGTGGAGGGTATTAAAAGGATACTGAAGTGGGTTAAAGACACAGTGCCAGGTCCGGTTGGGGTGAGGTACTCCCATATGAGTAACATGAATGATGGGGACTTGGAGGAGATGGCTCTTTGTTTCAACCTACGAATAAAAACGATAGAAATACCCCACAATTGGCTGCATGGCTACCTGGTTCCACTCCCAAAGCCAGGTAAGGATAACTCCAGACTTAATGGATACCGCATCATAACCCTGCAAAACGCGTATGGCAAAGTCCTCAAAAAGATAGTAGCACGCAGGAGCCAGCGACATTTGGAAAGTCGTAATCTGCTTACCAAAGGGCTTGGGAGTTACCGGCCTGGGAAGGACATCTAGGCGAATGCTGCAACGTTTGCATTTGATGTCTACGAGGGCTTCCAGGATAAACAAGAGACAGTTTGCGGTAGCTCGTGACCTGGAGGATGCGTATAACAGGCTCAGATATGATCAGTTAATATGCACACTGTTGGACATGGTGGTATACCCTTGTCTTGTTAGATGGGTTGCTGCAGTCCTTTATGAGCGTAGGTTTGCACTGCACATGGGTTCCTGGACTTCTGACCCTCGTACTATTACACCTGGTTTGCCACAGAGATCTGCCATGTCCTCCAGGTGCCTCTTTAATGTCTACACCAGCAACATCGCAGCTATTGAGACACCAGGTGTGGGTAGAATCTTGACATTTGCAGATGATGTGCTGGTGTACAGACAGAGCAGAGACAGGGCCAGTTTGGCCGAAAACTTACAGGTGGCGGAAGTAAACAGGATGACAGAGTGGTGCAGGGACAGCAGGGGCAGTTATAAACCCAAACTGAAATCGGTTGTGTAGTACTCCCTGGATAACCGGATCGACGAGGCAGATGTCCCAGGCATTATGTTGAATGGATGTCCTCTTAGGTGAGAGAGTAAATTGAAATACTTGGGTATCATCTTTGACAGGTGTTTGTCTTTTAAGGATCACTTTGAGGCTTTGGTGGTGACGGCTGGCAGGGGACTTAATGCATTTATGGCGATGGCAGCAACCGGGGTAGATCGGATGATGCTTTACAGCAGTGGTTCCCACGCTTTTCAAGCAGAGGGCCATATTTACTATTTTCGGTAGTTAAACGGGCCACGACGTTATAAAATTATAAAAGTCGTGCAGTATCATTCTTACCTATCTTAACTTTCGTCAACAAAGTTCTAAAACTTTAAAGGCAGTCAGTGTCATTACTGCACTGGGGTCATTTTTTGATTTAAAATCAAAAGTTAATTTAACAATAAATTGCAAATCAGTTGCGAAAATCGCTATTAATGTAATTAATTTACAATTGTAACTGTTCTTCATAACCAGTTACTTAAGTTCAGATGTCAGGTTATCAATGTCTGGGCACAAATCGGTCGTGCCCAAAGTCATAAGCACAGCTAGGTTACTGTCGGTGAGTCTGGAACGTTGCTTGTGTTTTTATAACGGTCATTGCGGAAAATGACTGCTCGCATCTGTAAGTCGAACAAAAACGACAAATGTATCTATGGGCGAATGAACGTAAGTGTTCAAATTGTTCAACAGGAAATAGTCGTCAGAATGAAATCATATGATCAGCTGAAGGTGAAACAGGCAGCTCCAGAAATTTACATCTCAGTGCAGAATTGCATTTCAGATCAATTACTTCGTGCTGAAGGTTTTGCTGTAATTGACAGAGCTTGGCATAATAACATACGAACGGATTTATGAAGAGAGCAACATTATCCTCCTCTAATTTGAATTCTTGAAATCGCGACTGAAAGATATCCAGAAGTCTTTCAGCTTTTACTTTGTACTGTAACAAGTCACATTTAATTTCCACCACAAGCGTCTTCAGGGTTAGAAACGCCTCTAAAGTCCCTTCACTCAGTTGTCCGATACACAGCCGCAGTCTCATTTTAAATGAAGTAAAAACATCGCTTAAATTTGTGAATAGTTTGTTCACACCCCAGCCCTGGATCCTCGCATTTATAGAGTTTAAATGAGACGTGATGTCCACCAAAAATACCAGGTCATTAAGCCATGTCATCGTTCAGCAGACATTCCCGTTCTGTAGGCAATTCATTTAATTCAGACAGAAATAGATAGGCACTATCTTTCAGTGCCCAGAAACGCGACAGAACGGTTCCCTTTAGATAACCATGTGACATCACTGTGTAGCAGTAGCTCACCGTATTCCTCGTTCAGGTCTGATAAAAACTGTCTGAACTCACGTCTGATCAGCGCCTTACTTTGAACTTTGTTCACACATCCCAGAACAACATCTATGACATGTTTCAGATTTAATGTCTTTCCACACAGAGCTTCTTGGTGAATGATACAACGATATTTTAATATTGTGCGGCCAAGAAACTGTTCAATTAATGCTAGACATCCAGACTTTTTACCCGTCAAAGCCAGAGCACCGTCGGCGTATACACTGTCCAATTTGGTTCATTCTATGTTGTTTTTCTCTACATACAACTTCAGAGTTTCAAACAGATCAGTCCCTTTTGTAGTTGAATATATCGATTCCAGTCCTAGAAGTTCTTCAATGACTTAACAATTATCGTTTATTGCTCGAACAAAATCTGCAACCTGAGGTGTGTCAGAAATGTCAGTGGATTCATCTTCTGCCAATGAAAAATATTTACAATTGTTGATATGTGCTGCTACTTGACAATTAACATCGTTGTCTAATTCTTCAACTCGCCTGTCCATGGTATTATTAGACAAAGTAATCTGATCAAATTTTGTTTTACACATTTAATCGTCAATCATTCTAGCAGAAATTTTAAAGGAATGCTTGATTATTTCTTCTGCATCAGTGAACGGCTTCTTTTTGCGAGCCAACAGAAGAGCGACTTCGTACGACGCAACAATAGCACTCTTGCTCTGTTCGTTTGTCTTGGTGAAATATGACTGCTGCCTGGTCAGAGAACTTTCTTTTTTAGCTATGAAATCTTTTAACTCCGAATTCACCGGATATTGAGCATTTATGTCTGAATGGGTGGTCGTGAAGTGTCGTTCCAGATTAAAATTTTTTTTTGGTAACAGAAACACAAACTCCGCAGATTAAGCAAACTGTCTCCCCACTACGGCTAGGCATAAAAACAAATGTCTCCGTCCATTCTTCGTTGAATTCACGACAAGCAACGTCTTCACATTTTCGCGTGTTACCATTATTTGATTTTAGATTCTCCACACACATGTTTATAGGCTTTAACGGTAAATTTTTATTTGAAATCAATCTAATTTCAACACAATACTACCGACTCTGCTAAACAGATGTAACAGACGACAACATGGCGCCTTGCTTACTCTGATTTGTCTAGGCTGGGATATGCTAAGCATAGTTCTGTAAGGATATGGCAAAACGCCAAGAAGAACAGAGCTTCCCATCCTAGTCTCTGCATGCACTTAGAAAGAGAGATGCAGACAAAAGCAAGCTATTACCCAAAAAAAAAAAAACCTGGTTAAGGTGGTAAAAAGTGAAAAATGGGCAGAGGTGTGTCAAAGAGTAAGGACAGACAAGTCACTGAAACTGTTCTGGCGACTACATTAAAGCATGACCGGAGTAGTCAAGAATAAGAGTCTGTCTGACTTCCAAGGTGCTGACCTCATATGGCAGAAGACTGACGAGAACAAGGGCAAATCCCTCTTCGAACGCTATATAGAGCAGACCAACCAGACAGACAATATATCAATCAATCATGTGCCATGCCGGAAAGCCTGGGCGGTCATGACTCGCCATTTCACTCGATCACCAAAGTCATGGATCAGCTCAGTGTTCCTGTCTCGTCCATGCCATGTGGCCAAGCCATCCAGGTATTTTCCTTCGGTCTGCCTCTTGGTCTGTTTCCTTCGATCTTGCCAGTTGTCACCAAGTTCTCCAAACCATTTCTTCTCATAACATGTCCAAACAATTTTGACTGTCTACGTCTAATTTCTCTAATCAGTTTACGATGTTCATTTGTCTCTTGTAGTACTTGGTCATTGGTTTTTTCTGTATGTCCATGGTATTCTTTGCATTCTCCTCAGAAACCACATTTCTGCAGCCTTCAGATGTTTTTCAGCTTGACTGCCATTGTCCAAGTTTCACATCCATACAAAAGAACAGGCTTTATGTATCCCCTCAACACTCTTTTTCTCGTGTCAATTGACATCTTTTTATTGGTCAGAATGTTTTTCATCTTGCTAAAGGATACTTTCGCCGTGGCGATTCTTGTTCTAATCTCTTCAAGGCATCTCCCATCAGATGTTATGACTGTTCCAAGATAATTGTACCGATTCACTTGTTGAAGAATATTTCCATTTACTTGTATATTACTTTGTGGCACTTCTTCCTTCCTAGTGACGACCATAACCTGAGTCTTTTTACAATTTAATTCTAACCCAAGTTGCTCACTGTGTACAACAACCGCACCTACTAATTGTTGCAGGTCCTGCGCATTGTCTGCAATTAATACTGTATCATCTGCATATCTAATGTTATTGATGTTTCGTCCTCCAATGCTGATTCCATTTATATCCTCTACATTTCTGGAAATATTTTCACTGTATAGGGAAAAAAGATCTGGAGACATCACACATCCCTAACACCTAATTTAATTGGCTGATACTGTCCCACTTCATTATTAATCCTTATTGCAGCTTGTTGTTTCCAATATATGTTTTTTATAAGTCTAATGTCTTTCCCATCAATTTGTAGATCTGCAAGCATATCCACCATGTTGACATGTCTAACTCTATCAAAAGCCTTTGTATAGTTAATAAAGCAAAGATGTATATCCTTGTTTACTTCTATAGCACGTTCAATAACTGTTCGCAGCATATACACAGCATTTACTGTACCCTTTCCTTCTACAAACCCACATTGTTCTTCCCCTATTTCAGGTTGTATCTTCTTCCTCACTCTTTGCATGATAATTCTTAGCAAAATCTTTGTGATGTGACTCATTATACTAATTGTTCTATGTTGATCACATTCCAAGGTTCCTGATTTCTTTGGGATTGCAATAAATACAGAGTTACATAATTCAGGAGGTATATCTCCAGTATCATATAATGTGTTCATCAGTCTAGGTGACTTGCTCTAGTCCAAATTCTTCTAAAGCTTTAATCATATCTGTTGTGATGTTATCTGCACCAGGGGCCTTGCCAGCTTACGTATGTTAAGAACATTTCGAACCTCCAACTCCAAAATTGGCGGTCCTTCATTATTAAATCTAATAGCATACTGTTCGTCTCTGTTATCATCATAAAGGTGATTCACATAATCTGTCCATACATGTAGAATCTGGTATTTTTCTATTATGATATTGCCATCTTTAGTTTTTAGACACCCAGTTGATGTACTTGTTCTTTTATTAGTAAGTTCCTGAATTCTTTTGTGCACTCATTTTGGTATTTTGACTGTTGTGTTGGTTTTCAATTTCTAAGCACTTTTCCTCAAGCCATGATTCTTTTGCCTCCTTACATAATATTCTGACTTGTCTGTGGATTTCTTCATATTTGACAGAATTATTTTTGTTGAGTCTTCTTGTTTCCATGAGGTGTAAAATTTCTTCAGTCATCCATTTCTTACGACCCACCTTCTTTAATTTTGGAGTAGTTGTTTCTGCAGCCACATTGATTGAATTCTCCAACGTTTCCCATTGATCATCCACATCCTGGAATAATATCTCTAGATGAGACAATATTTCAAATCTGTTCTGTACTTCTATGTTGAATTTGTTTTGTATTTCCTTGTCATTACTCAATGTACACAAATCATATTTAGTGTTTCCTGTTATATACTTGACTTTCTTCAACTTTATCCTGAATGTTCCTGTGAGTAATCTGTGGTCACTATAACAATCAGCACTGGGAACAGTTTTTGCTACTGTTAGCGCGTTTCTAAATCTTCTGCTAATGGGAATGTAGTCAATCTGGTTTCTAATCCTGCTATCAGGACTCCTCCATGTCCATAATCTTCTAGGGTGTTACTTAAACCAGGTGTTTCCTGCAATCATTTCCTGTTCTTTTGCCCACTCCACGAGTCTGTATCCTCTTTCATTTCTCTCTCCTAAACCATAGTTTCCTGCTTTGTATCTATCCCCTTATTTCCTACTTTTGCATTGAAGTCCCCTATTATGATGTTTATTTCTGAATTTTTACATTTCTTTAAGGCAGCCTCTATGTCATTATAAAATTCTTCTACACTATCTTCACTGGATTCTCCTGTTGGTGCATATACTTGAATAATATTTATGCTAAAAGGTCTGCTACTTAATTTAACTAGTAGAACTCTGTCCGACACGGCCCAATGTCCTTGAACAGATGTTGATGTTTTCCGGTCCAAAATAATTGCCACTCCCCTATGACGATCTTCACCTCCAGAATAAATCATCTTGAAATCGTCATCTATCTTGATGCCTGATCCTGTCCATCTCGTTTCGCACATACCTAAAATATTAATTTTTTCCCTTTCAATTTCTTGTTTTATGTTCTCTAATTTTCAGTCGTTGTTTAACGTCCTAACGTTCCAAGTTGCTAATTTTAACGTCTCTGTCCTTGTCTTGCGATGATCAGTCTTTAAGCGAATCATGGTATACTAGGCAATTTTAAAGAGGTAGTTTGCCGTTGCTTTCCTCTATGGCAGTTACCGTACTGTACCAGAGTACAGAACCAACAAAGACTAGGTTTTTATACAAAGACTGTTTATTTTCTTCACGATGACAACATGGCTTCTTTCCAGTTCTAAGGCGGGATGTTGACTGTCCCCTGACAACCCCCTACGTCACGACTTGAGCATCCCCCCCCCCATTCTCCTCCGATGCTCAATCGTGCCGTAGCCTTTTTCCATCCCCTACTCTACTTCTGTTACACCTCCCCATGTTAATTAAAGAATTTTCCTTGCAAAGGAAAAATCTTTACTCCTAATCCCCTTACTCTATTCCCTCTCTTTTTATTTCTTACCTCTCACATTTCCTCTAATCTTCCCCAAACCAACTCCAACTTAAGTAAATATTCTATTCTTTACCTCATTCCCCTGCTATATATCAATTCACTTCTTCTTCGTTTCTGGCTCTTCAAACAAACATAACTATTTTAATAACATTCAAAATCTCAACTTTATATAATACATCATAACACATCTTCTTAATTACTTCTTTTCCACTTCATAAGCAATCCGCTTACAATTTCAAACGCTGATACCAACTCCCTTTTATCATCCCCAACCCCACTAATTCTCCACTTTCAACTAACCTGAAATCACTTTCACACGATAGGAAGACAAAGAATCGGTGGCCACCGGAATTTAAAGAAGCAGTAGAACTCTTTCACCCTAAGACCACATTCATCTAAATCACACACCCCTTTACCCCCCTATGTCATTTGAGACTTTATGTAATAAAGTCTAAAACAATTATATCTCCTACAGTACCACTCATTATGGTAACATTTTACGCTGCTATCTACAGCATCAAATACCAACCATCAAAAATATTCTTCACTTCTAAGTGTCTATATATTACAGACACTACCTTACCTCAACCTCACATTGTAATGTTAACCACACATCCCGAGGACACAATTAAAAAGGTCTATTATCCCTTAAGACCTCCTCCAACATTATACACATCACCTCACATAACCACATTACCTCGCATAACTAATCTTCTCCTGTACCTCAGTCAAAAATTCTCTCTTAATGTCCATTTCTTATGGGCATATCTACTAAAACCTCTACTTATGCCGTTATCAACATCAACCTTATACTACTCCTAACTCCTGTCTGTGACTACTTGCAATCGACTTTATCTCAGTCCATATATTACGGACTCTCAAAAACCCCATGTCACTATGTCTCCACTATGTTCATTTCTCATTAACACACTTACACCCCTTTACTATTGTACTGTTATCCACAGTGTCTAACCAAACATGGATCCAATTCATGTTTACTCTTCATCTGGGTAATTTTCTTATTCTTCTATAACCCAGCAATCTCGTGTATATCATGGCTCTTCTGACCCCACGGAAACTATGTTCAAAACTTTCCCCTCATTTACTCTACTGCTGTATTCATTAATCTTTTCTTCTCCCATGTGGCTTCTAATCCCATATTTTTCTAATTTATGCTGACTTTAGTGTATCTCTAAACTTTCCCATAACCATTTTACTTGTGTAGTAACCCCGTCTTATGTTTCCAACACTTCATAGCCATATTAAGCTCTCTACGCTGATTATCACAGCGACAAAATATCCATGAACTTATTCTTCACAAAGAGAATGTGTCTCTCTATTAGCTCTCTGTAGTTTTATTAACCCTTTTCTGAACGAAGGGTCCTAATTAAAGCCCCCTGTATTTTCTTTACTCTAGACATTACCCTGTAAATTAAACATAACTTAATTAACTACTATTTAACATACAAAACAGCGAAATAAAATCACAACAGAACATCATATCCCCCCCAAATTTTTATAACATCATTTATGTTTCCCCTCAACTCAATTAAATGTATGATGATGATGGTGATGATGATGGTGATGATGATGGTGATGATGATTAAAATAATACAACATACATCCTAATCTATTGTTACCTAATACTACTGGTCTCTTTTACGGACCAGTAGTTTGTATGCACAATTCTAAGAACACAATAATCCTATTCTAAAATAATAACAATCATTTTACAGGACCAAACCAAGCAAAAAAACATTTTATACATGAGGCATCAAAACTCAGACTCCAAAAAACAAGTGTCTTCTCACTAAAGAGAAAGTTTTCAAAAAAAATAATTCCCTTTAAAATTAACTACGTACAGTGGTCCATCCTCATTGGCCTTCTATATGAATCACTGTAACACATATTTATCTCTACAGTTCATACCTATTTTGTTATAAAACAAAACAACTCAATGCCAAGCATTAATGCCAAAATACTTATATAAATATACATACATATATATATATATATATATATATATATATATATATATATATATATATATATATATATATATATATATATATATATATATATATATATATATATATATATATATCTGTTATCCACAGATCATCATAACGCGGAACAATACTTGTTCCCCTCAACCAAAATCACTACTCCACAACTGACCGTTCCTTTTTCTGGAAGTCAAACATTGATTATCTCCCCTCACAATTTTCTATCTTTTTCCAGCCTAACTCCTAATACATCATAAGCTCTGGAATATCCTCTTACTCCAGCACTGTAGACTATAGGTCAACTCATTTATTCTATTACTAATGTGGCGATTATTCCAATGTCATCTCAATGTACCAGCCGTCATCTATCTACTCACTAACCTGTGGCTCGGCACACCAATTGTTTCCCTTGGATTTATACCAAACATCACTACCACTTCTTAATCATTACTGTTAACTACAGTATCTCCACCCTCCTACGTCCTACAAAAATTTGTCTATTTACTATAGACCTCTCACCAACACATCTACTTGCTGTACCAACCACTAATTCCAATTTTAATTTTCTCGTCTATCCGACGCAATTACTTAACGTATCATTACTTTCTAACATCTCACCACGACTACTCTAAGCTATCCTCCAGTCTTTCCTAGCACTCTTGTATCGTGACGATAATCAAACCGGTCACCCTCCTCGGAACACGTTCTCCAACATTCATTTTACTAACCTTGTTTACCTCCGTATCTTTCACTCTTATTTATCGGAATTCTTTCAGAACTGCAACCCACGCCACT
This sequence comes from Cepaea nemoralis, assembly GCA_014155875.1. Lineage (NCBI taxonomy): Eukaryota > Metazoa > Mollusca > Gastropoda > Stylommatophora > Helicidae > Cepaea > Cepaea nemoralis. The sequence continues at coordinate 47,468 of JACEFZ010020860.1, read as the reverse complement.
TATAACTGACAGCAGACCTCTCTTTTCTCGTTCCTGTTAAGAATACTAAACATGTTTTATGAAACATCATTCAGAATGTTAACTCCGTTTTCGTCATACAACTTCCATAATTTCCTTCCAACGTCAGATATTCTACGAAAAGACATCACAATTTCCCAATCATTTTCTTTCTATCTCTTGATTTTCGCATACTTTATGTTCCACGTTTTTCAACGTCACTTATCAACCACTCTTCTCATATTCATACGGACAATGATACACAACCTCGCTCTTATCTCACGACTACTCTCGCATCGCGACAACCTAACGTGTCCATACTATTCCTACAAAAAACAATTTAGACGCTAATTCAACATTCCAGCAATCACTCACCACAATCTAAGCGTATTGATCTCCTCCACACACATTGACCCAAGACACACAACGCCACTCTTACATTTTATCTATGTATTTCACTTAGGCGACGTCACCACACCTCTCTCCTACTTCCTTCATCACGACGAATACCTGTTTGACTACAGTTATACTCACGTATGAACGACGCACAACCAGACGAATTATTCCAGAGGACTTTCTCTATTCACTGCTTTCTTATATCTCTACTTTACTCAATCACTCACTCCTATACAAAGGTCAGATCCTATACATTACCTCTCTCAACTTATATTGCTTTCACAGCACTATCTACTATCTCTTCAAAACAAATCTCATTCCGCTGAACCACTAACCTCGTAACCATCATTCTATACTTCTCCACACAACAACTTTCTCAGACTTAATTTCTCCGCAAGCACGACGTAACTCGTATTTTTCAAGCATCCACTTCTACAGTCCTTTACTTTTATTCTCACGTTCAACTGGCTACTTTACACACAGGATACTCAGTTCCTCCTCAACCTATATCTCCTCACCAGACACTCTCGGTTCAGCTGTCAACCATACTATACTTACTTCTCAAACCAACAAGCAAAACTATCTCAGACATCACGTCATAGCTCTGAGTCAAAGCATTTCTAGTACTTAGTTTATCTCTCACCATCTACTAATCAGATGTCTATTTTAATCACATCAGTTATACATCAGTCAAGCTGATTAACTCTCCATTCTTTCCATTCCGGACAAAGGAGTATTTTTACCTAGTTTACACTCCCTACACCGGAATCAAAAACCAAATATCCTGTATTACGTATCCACGTAAAATATCCTTTTCCCGTAATTCACTATCCTCAGCAACACCATCGCCTACCCTGTACCATGCGATGCTACACCAAAAATTCATCTGCCTATTTTAGACAGCTAACATATCTATATGCTCAAACCGCAGTTCTTCTCATAAGCCAAAACTATTTCATTTTCCTTCTTCACCCAAGGAATTTTAACCGTTATAGAGTGTGTCCAAGTTAAATATTTCATTGTCTCTCAATACATTAACCCGTCTTTCTCTTATTATGTCATCTTCACTATCTGTTGTCAACCTGTTAAAGTACTCAGGTCTTAAGGTCATAAGGTCTTCTATTTTACTTAAGTCACTTTCTGTCGTTGAGTAAATTCCCGCTATCTGTCTACTATTTTTCTTCTTAAATGTTTTCTTCTTATTTCCTTTATTTGCGTCGATCTGCTCACTGTTTCCTATATACCTTACGTAACGTTTGTACTTCCCCATCTCGTCTTCAGATGACACACTGACTATAGTTCCTTCATCAGACCCACAGCCTACTGCAAACAGGTCGCCCCTATTCCCATAGTCATCTTTAGAACGTCTGACTTTCTTTCTCTTTCTCGGTCTTCGTCCCTTAGCCTTCCCTACTTTCTTGTCATATAAACTGGTATCTATTTCTAAAGAGTCATTAACCAAAACTCTGTCCGTCTGTCTACCAGTAACTACCCCGTATGAGGGAACATCACGCTTCGATTCAGGATCTGCTCGTAGTGCAATTTTTTCATTCTCCGAATCATCAGTATTTATATCTGTTTCAGCATCACTATAATATTCGGCGGTAGGAATATCTTCTCCGTAATCTGAACTCTGACAGCTAATATTCCTACACCATTTGGGAATTAGTTTCATGTCTATTCCTGAGGAACTTGACACGGCAGTACCTCTATTTACTATCATACTACTATTCCTTTCTTCAATACTTTTCCTCTTTGGCTTTCTTTCGTCCTTGGTTCTCATCTGTCTATCTTTCTTAACTTCAACCTTGTCTCCCTTAGTCAAATGAGTTGATTTTGCCTGAGTTTCTATTAAGTCAGTTTGACTTCCCTTTGTTATCTTGCTGGCTGGTTGTACCTGGACCTTTTTTTCTATTGTATCTACCTGAGTCTGCGTACTATTTTCTATTGTATTACCTGCCTGCGTCTGTGTATCTCGGTTTCTTTTCTTTACTAATAACGTCGTCTTCTTTTCCTGTTCAATCTTAATATTAGCAAGTACTTTAGGAGTCATTAAATTCTTATCTTTGTGTTCTACTCTGTCCTTCGATCCTGACTTCAAATATTGTCTTTGTCTCTTTTCAAACCAGTCGTTACGTCTTTTTCTAGCGGTTGCACTGTGAGAGGGCCAGTCCCATGATTTCTTTAAAAAGTTTCTCTCACGCCCATTTTTGTATTTATAACTGCTATACCAGTCCGACCTTTCACCATTACGTCTGTTATCACCGTCTTTTACCCTATAAGCATTTGGCCTTGGTTCGTCATAACCATATTGTCTTTTGTCTTTATTAAGCAATGGCTGTCTCCTGTTATTCTTTCCTACTCCATTACAGTCTACCATAATTCTATAAGGGTCTTGTCTAGTCGTTCTGTTCTTCAATGTTTCCACAAAATTCTCTACCTCCGTAATTGACACCTTTAATTCCCCTAACCATGTACTAACACGTTGAAATTCCCCACACAAGAAATTCATATTAACTTCCTTTGAAATATCTATCCACCTGAAACAATATTTCCACTTCTTCTTCTGTATATTTCTTTGGTACCTGGAGAAAAAAAAACTTGTCCTGAGTTCAGCTGAAATATGCCTGATTCTCCACTGTGCTGTGCTGAGTCTTCTAAGCTGAAATATTTATACCTATACAAGCAACCAATTTCACTTTTGTAAATTACTAACTTAAGAAACACAAATCGCTTATTTCGTAAGAACAGTTCAATCAGTTACCAGGTTTATAAATTACCCTACTTCTGTTTCTCGATCCAAGCACGACGTATTCTCCTAAGTTCGCCGTCCGGTTACATTCAAACGCCGGGAGTCTGTACCAGTTGAAATGTTCCTCCAATCAATCACGTTTCAGGTATCAACAGGTAGTTAGGGAGTTTCTTCTCAGGTAGTCTCTCTTCTTGGGATGCTCAGTACCGTGCTTCAACCCTTGGTTGGGTCCCTTCTGAGATGGAGTACATCATCGACGTCTTGAGATAGTCTGACACATAACAGCGAGCGGCTCTCGATTGCAGTAGAGCCCCGAGATAGTCTGACTCGTCAACGAAACATTGGGCAATCCTTATTTATTTGCTGTCTCGATTGTCTTTTACCAACGTTCTTTTTTCTATTTGTTAGCGTTCCGAACGAAACCTATTAACATTGAGGCTGAACTTGATTGTCTTATTGAAAAGTTCTTTCTCACCTGACTCAACGATCAGACAACTGGATTTCTGGATTGCCCTTTAGCCAAACTTCTGCTTGCTCAAGACATGATCAAACCGAGCCGACTTTCAGCACACTCCTCGTTTGAGATATTGATTTACTGACTTGAACTTGACACGTTCGGCAAAGTAATGAACCAGAGGAGTCGTTATTATGGTGTTTGCAGGCGCTGCCACCCGTTATGGTAAGTTGGGTTGGTTTTCAGTCTTCTCTTGACGCCAATTTATTTGTTATCTCAAGTCTTGAAAAAGACTTACAGACAACCGCCCCTGGCAGGGCTTTTGGTCGCTGTATTCACATATAACTTATACTTATTGGCCATCTTTCCCACTGCGCCTTGTTACGTTCAATGCTTGTTCAAAAGCGCGCCGAAATTGTTTCTGGCGATTTAGACAAACGGAGCAAGGATCATCTTCTTAATTTTTGGCCTCCGCGATGTTATATAGTAACGGCCTGACTTCGCGTTGTTTCTCTGTAGACCGGATTATACCAGGCTCGAATCCTCGGTCGTAGGCTCCAAAATTAGTCCTGTACCAGAGTACAGAACCAACAAAGACTAGGTTTTTATACAAAGACTGTTTATTTTCTTCACGATGACAACATGGCTTCTTTCCAGTTCTAAGGCGGGATGTTGACTGTCCCCTGACAACCCCCTACGTCACGACTTGAGCATCCCCCCCCCATTCTCCTCCGATGCTCAATCGTGCCGTAGCCTTTTTCCATCCCCTACTCTACTTCTGTCTTTAAGCGAATCATGGTATACTAGGCAATGTTAAAGAGGTAGTTTGCCGTTGCTTTCCTCTATGGCAGTGACCGTACTGGTCGGAGACCGCAGCCATTGACTCAAGAAGAGCTCTTCTGCCTGCCGTCGTGAATTCGAGACCATGACCAACGAATATCTGCTCTCAAATTTCATCCACCACCTGCCTTCAGTGGCTTCTTTTGAAAACTTCCAATAAAAGAGCACAAAATAACATCACATAATCCACAGGAAAACACTGTTCGCTGCAAATCCATAGGAAATCAGACGAAATCCAAAGGAAAACACTAAATAGCGTCCCCCCGAAAAGTACGCGTCATCCTGTCGCCATCGTACCGGAAGTCCTCTATCAGACAGACCAGACAGACATGAGAGGTCAAAATCTGGCCAAGGAGGTCACTTCAGATAATTAGAGCCTAGAACATTTCGGATGAAGACACAATTACAGTGAAAGAGATCAAGGCGGTACTTCGACGATAAATAAACAGCGCTGCTAGAGAAATTAGCAGATATGTACAACATCAGTATGGGGAGCGCTAGCATCAAGAAGGGGTCAGGTCAGGCTGCGAGAACAGCAAGTTGAAAGAGGTGTGGCCAAACAAGAACACTACTCAGGAAGCCAAAGAAGAATAATAAATCAACACAGAACTGGTGTCGTGAGTTGCTACACTCTGTGGGATTAGCTGAGGAGGGGATCCGAGCACTTATAGACTGAATGGTTCAATGTGCAGTGGGGATGAACTGTCGACTAACTAACTAACTTGTTGGGAAATGGGAACTTCATAACGTTTCGTTGCGAACTGAACATGCGCAATCAATAATATTCGAACATAACAACCACGAGCAGAGTAAATTATCGCACGCTCACGGGGAGCTCCGAGTGTATTTTTGAAATTATTAAAATATATTATATTAAATAACGAGGCTTTGCGTGCCACATTCTGACAGCTGGCGGGCCACAAGTGGCCAGCGGGCCGTGGTTTGGGAACCTCTGCTTTACAGGTTCCTTCAGCAAATAATAATTTATGTCACTAAGTATGATTTGGGGCTGCTGACAGTATCAAAGAGCCATCTTGAAAGGCTGGAGCGCATACATAATGCTGCCATGCGGGTAATTTTGGGGTGCACAAAAGACACACCAATTATATGCATGAGACATATCCTGGCGCTACCAACAATGACGGATAGACATAGGGTCCTTCAGGTCAAATGGTACATGAGAGTTGCTGCAGATAGGTATCACCCGCTGCATGAAGCAAATGATATGATCAAGGGTCATGGATGACACATGCAGAACTTTCTATAGTCAGGTTTGTGATCTAGAGACCATCAATCGTGAAAAAGAGTGGGTTGAAGAACCGGAAGACATGACGGACTGGCACAGTGTAATAGTAACACTGTCACCAGTACTATTCAACGTGTATACGGTGCCGATCACTGAACAACAGTTGGACGGGAGGGGTAGGACTCTTTCATTCGTTGACGACATCCTCGTGTATCGACAAGGTCGAGATAGACAGGCGGTTGCCAATGATATGCAGGGCGAACTAGATCGAATTTCCTCATGGTGTGCTGATTCCAATGCCCTTGTCAACCCTGCAAAGGCATCGGTTACATGGTTGTCACTAAACAACCATATTGTGAAAACAGACCTGCCGGCAGTAAGAAATGATGGGAGCATTTTGAGTAGAACAGAGTCAATAACATATCTTGGCATGAGGCTTGATCGTAGGCTGTCCTTCAGAGATCATGTCGAATATGTCATAACGAAGGCTCGAAAAGGTTTGTCAGCAACGAGAGTCATGGCAACTGCCAATATCGAGCAAAGACTGCTAATACTTCTGTTCCAGGGACTTGTGCTTTCACGCATCGAGTATGCCCTGGCAATCCTCACTGTCAGCCCTACACAGATTGGAAGACTTGAAAAGGTACAAAGCGAAGCCATGCGCATCATTTTGGGCTGCACGAGACACCAGCTGTGTAGCAATGATATACCTCCTTGACTTCCCGACAATGGAACACAGGATCAAGATCTGAAGAGCTCGTGCATACTTAAAAATAAGTGCAGATGAGCAGCACCCTCTGCATGAAGCTATATTCAGAGAAAAGGGTGACAGGCTAAAGAGGGGCAAATCATGGATGGGTCGGGCGGAAGATGTCGTTAGACAGGTCTGCAGTCTTACAGGTATCAACCCCGGCAAGGATTGGGTGCCGGTGCCTCCAGCTTTTAAGTGCACTTTCTCCTGCATTATCACACTCGACAGACAGTGCAGAGAGCAGAACCCTGCCGCTGTCAATGCAGAGGTTAACGCCCTCATCTATGATCACTCAGATAGCCCCGAAGTGCTCATCTATACAGATGGATCTGTTGTAAAGCAGGAGAGAATTGCGTGGGCATTTACAGCCCGTTCAGCGGGCCGAACCGTTCAAGAATCCAGTGGTGCCCACTCTATGACCACGAGCATGACGATGGAGGTGATGGCAGTTACACAGGCGTTCATATGGCTGGAATCACAGCATTATACCAACGTGTGTGTACTAAGTGATTCAATGAGCATGATTCAGAAGGTCAAAGCTGGATCTGTACGTAGACAGTGGACTGAGTCGCTGCGGAAGTCTGTTGTCCGTAAAGTCACCTTCATCTTCGTCCCGGGACACGCGGGAGTCGAGGGAAATGAACGAGCTGACAAACTGGCTGGCTCTGCACCCCCTGTAGATCGCCAGCCCATGGATCGTGCCGATGTTATTAACGCCCTTAAAGATATGGCGAGAACAGAGGACTTTGACGCCAGTGATTCCACATCGCTGTCCAGGATGAAAGACTTGGGAGTAAGAATCGGCACAGCCAGACGCGAGAGGTACATCGGGAAAACAAAGCGCCTCGTCAACCAACACAAAACTGACACTATTAGCCACCGGACGCTGATGCATATGCTGGGGGGGGGGGGGATCTGAGCACCTATGGACATGTCCGGAGTGCAATGAAGATACCCCAACTGATAACTGATAACTAAATAGTAACACTGGTTCGTGAGTGCAGAGAATGGACAGCGGACAGCACAGAGTTTGAAATGCAATAGCTGATCCAGAGTAACACACATCAAGATGATATAGTCATCTACACCGATGGGTCTGTGTTAAGAAACAGACGTAGTGGTTGGAGTTTTATTGTAAAGGCTGTTAGACGAGGCAATTGGAAGAGTCTTGAAAAAGGAGAGTCTGGCATATGAGACTACGACCTCTACCATGACAATAATAATAATAATAATAATAATAATAATAATAATAATAATAATAATAAGTCTTTATTCTCAAAGGGTTAAGAATTGGGCACGCAGGCCCGTCTGACATTCTGCCCTTCTCTATTTCCTCTCATACATCCTTTCATTCAACATCACTTATGAAGCAACTTTTGACAACAAAAGAACATTAAAACGCATGAAAAATAATCAATAACAAATGACTCACTGAGGCAGTGTTTAACATGGGCATTATAAATACCTAAGGAGGGTGTAACGTGCCATACATAAGGGAATGTTTTTTGGCTAGTTGTCGTTTGAGATAAGTTACCATTATTGTCTTTTTTGTGTTATTTGTTATGGGGGCATGTAGTCTGTACTAAGGTAGTGTTCAAACAGGTTGCGAATGTATGTATCATGATTGGTGGTGTCTTTGATTTCTTGTGGAAGATTGTTCCACAACTGAGCGGCAGAGTATGCTAAGCTTGTTTTATATAAGTCTATCCTAGGTTTAGGGACATGAAGTATATTTAGTCGTTCGCTATGTCTAGCGTTATATTTAAACAATGGCCAAAGGTAGCTTGGAGCATTTTGAAATAGGATTTTGTGAATTAGTTTGGTCTTATTAAAAAGCAGGCGCTTGTGGAGTGGCAGTAACCGGAGACGTTTATATAGGTTAGCATTGTCGGTAAGCTTTTCACCATTAATTAAACGCACTGCCCTTTTCTGGAGTGAATATAGGCGTTTTGTTATTGATTTGGAGCATCCATCCCAGACTGTGGAGCAGTAATCAATATGTGTTTGTATATGAGAGTATAGAATATCTTTCTTGTGTTTTCGTCAAGGAAATTTTTAATTTTGGCAAGTTGGTATACTTTTTTGGCTATTTGTTTAACTAGAGCATGAACATGTGAGTTAAAAGTTAGATTTTGATCTATGATAACACCCAGTGTCTTGTGCTCGGTGACACTTTCTACAGGCGTGCTGCCAATGTGCAGCTGAAGAGTTCTCTGCGAGTTTAGAGTGTGAAGTCTTTGCCTGGTTCCTATTAACATAGACTTTGTTTTAGTAATGTTAATTTGCATGCGGTTTGCATGACTCCAGTTAACTACACTATTTATTTCCTGTTGCAAGGATAATTCTAGCACATTACGATCAACAGCGTTTGTATATACTGTGCAGTCATCAGCAAATAGATCGCAGGACGACGACAGATTTAATGGAAGATCATTTATATAAATGGCAAATAATAGAGGGCCAAGAATAGACCCCTGAGGTACTCCAATATTAATGGTAATGGCTTGAGATAAAACTTTATTGTGTGATACTACTTGCTTTCTGTCTAATAAGAATGATTTTATTAATGTCACTATATTAAAACTTACTTTCATTGTTTCTAGTTTTTAATTAGAATAGTATGATCTATCATATCGAATGCTTTCCTAAAGTCTATAAACACCGCACCACATAGAGTATTGTTGTTAATATTTTGATGCCAGTTTTCTATCATGTTTGTTAGTGCCGTATGGCAAGAATATTTTGGCCGAAATCCTGACTGGCTGTCAACTATCAGTTTATGGCGAACTAAGTGATCTAGTGTTGTTTTGTGGATGTGCTTTTCTAGCGGTTTGGATAATGAGGATAATATGGAAATTGGTCTATAATTACTCATGAGACGATCGTCTAGAGGACCAGCTTTTAAATGAGGATACACTTTAGCGATTTTAAAGGCTGATGGGAAGTGACCTCTGGTTAGACATTGATTATATATAAAAGTTAGTGACTCGCAGATCGCCGGTGCAGCATGGCGAAGGATCCGACTACTAATTCCATCTAGTCCTGATGAGTTATTGTTTTTTAGATTACGGAGATGAGTAAATACTTCAGTTGTCGTCATTAGCGGTATGTTGGAGGAAATGTGTCCATAGCATTTGTTCTCACAGAATGATGATAATAAAGATATGTCATGAGGCGCATCTGGTATTGCAGCCTTCAGTTGGTTTATGTCTGACTGAAAGTATCTACTGAATTGATCACATGTAACCTGATTTGATGGTAATGATTGTGATGATTTGTGTTTGTTTGTCAAGTTATTAATTGCTTTCCATATATCTTTAGTGTTGGTTTTATCTATTACTATGTTCTTAAAATAGTTTTTCTTTTCCTTCCGAATAACATATTGAACTTTGTTTCTCAGACTACGGTACATAGTTAGATCTCTATTTTTGTGAGCCCTGTCGCGATCTCTCATAAGTTCAACTACCTCCTGTGTGATCCACGGGGGCTTTGTGTGATGTTTAACACGAACTTCCTTAAATGGAACATGTTT
>JACEFZ010020860.1:0-32500 GCA_014155875.1 Cepaea nemoralis | reverse complement strand
TTACGTCACATTTTTCCTAACTCGTCCATTTTCTTCTCCTCTATCACCGAGTTATGGATTCCAGCGTCGTCTAGCTGACATAAATAACAACATATTGCAGAAGTTTTGTTCTCACAACAACATACAGTTCATCAACAACACACCGGTGTTTACTTCACAGTCAGGAGCACCTAAAAAGCGACTTTATAAGGATCAAGTACATTTGTCTACATTGGGCACCAGCTTGCTCGCCAAAAATATTAAATACCCTGAACGTACACAACCTACATCCAAAACTGGATCGCGTAGGACACTTTTAGCTACAACACCTCAAACTCAAGCCAGACGCCCTACTGCCGCCACATCAATAGGCTAGAAGAGAGCAGACCACTCATAACCACGGCACCTGATATCCAAGCAAGACGGAACATTTCCACCACACCACATCCGTACAATACGCCCTCTTTCACACAGGAGGGTGATAATTATGAAGATACGTTCCCTCTTCTCCACAGCAAGGATCAATCCAGTAGTAACAACAACGTGCCACCACAGCCTCCTGTTAGCCACGAATCAGAGCTTGTAGTTGGAAGTCGTTACACACCCTGGAGAAATCAACAGTATCCATTCCATTGTAACCCAGAGTTGTTATACCTCACATGGTTTAGCCCAGCTTCACTTCGGCAGGCATTTATGATGTCGCTGTACCAAGGACCAACACAGCCTGGTATTTACTAGCAATTCAGCACAAAGCAATACCGGATCTCGGTACAAGAAAGAGCCTCTCCTAGAAAGTTTATGCGCATACTTGGTTATTGATTTATATAGCAACGTATTAGATTGTACGTGGCTGTAAACATTGACTCGTATTGAAGTCACAGAGATTGACACTTAGATATCTTTTATAATACTTTTTATCGCGTTAATACTCTGAATGAGGGGGTCTTCACTCCCCGCTTTAAACAGAGACATTGACTTGTATAGTCATTTATTGATTCTTTTGTATAACAGTTGGTACCTAACTTGTGAAGTAGTTTTTTCATATTAATTATTTGTTGTGTGTTCTTTAATTCGTTTTGTTCTTTGTTTGCATTATATTCTTTGGCCTAATTAGTTATATCGTTATAATATTGTCATTTACTTATTGATTTGTATTACTGATATTTTGTAAATTAATGTAATTGTGATGTTTTTATGATCTTGTATTGTTGCTTAACTTTGACTAATTTACAATTTCTTCATGGATGAAATGTATAAGAAGTGGCAACACTGGCTCAATAAGTCAGGAATACGCCTTGGAAACTTAAACATTTGCAGCTTATTTAACAAGCTACCAGAGTTATCTTCTATTCTTAATCAAAATTTTCATTTATTCGGCCTTAGTGAAAGTAAGCTTAATGATAAAATTTCAGATGAGGACATCTCTATTAAAGGGTACAAAGTTTTTAGAAAGGAACCATGTAGAAAACAAGAAAAGGCATAGTAACCTATGTTTCTAATTTACTAAATGCTCACCGCAGGCTAGACTTTGAAACTTGGAAATAGAATGTATTTGGTTAGAGCTAAAACTTCAAAACCGTACACATCTGATAATTGGCTACCTCTGTCGAAATCCCTGTGCTGGACACGTCTGGTACGAAAACTTCACTACCATGATGAATGTGGTTTTCGCTTCTGGGAAGGGAATTATACGACTTTATCATTGACACCAATAAATCCAACATAATATGGGGAAATATAATTGCATCATACAATTTCCAACAAACAATACAACAAGCTACTAGAGTAACAAAGTCATCTTCAACAGTCATAGATCACATTTATGTAACTTGCTCAGACAACATCATATAATGCACCGTACCCAATTGTGCAATGAGCGATCACTGCCCAATATGCTGCACGTGGTCTAAAAAAGGAATTAACACTCACAAACATAAACACATAAGTGTAAAATATAGAAATCACAAAAATTTCAACCAAAACGCATTTTTACAGGACTTGCTCAGTTCACCTCTAGACAATGTTTATCAGCTTCCTGACCCGGATGATGCTCTGGAATTCTGGATGAAAACCTTTATTGATGTTTTTGATAGACATGTGCCAGTCAAGGAAGTTCGAGTAACACACCACGTCAAGCCACCTTGGATCACCCAGGAAATACTTGAAATTATGAGAGACAGAGGTAAAGCACATAAAAAGCGTGAAATCAGTGCATACCGTACTCTTAGAAACAAAGTTCAATATAACATACGACAGGAAAAGAAAAATTACTTTAAGAACTTAGTAATGGATAAAACAAATAGTAAGGATATATGGAAGGCAATTAACACCTTGACAAACAAGTATAACTTACGAAATTCTTTACCATCAAATCATATTACATGCGACCAATTCAGTAATTTTTTTTTTTTTCAAACTGACATAGACCAGTTGAAGTCTTCAATACCTATTTCTCCTTGCAACTTATCTTTATTGTCATCGTTTTGCGAGAATAGATGCTCCCGCGATATTGTTTCCGACATACCGCTAATGACAATCACTGAAGTATTCACTTACCTCAGTAACCTAAAAAACACAACCTCATCTGGGTTAGATGGAATCAGCAACCGGATTCTCCGTTGTGCTGCGCCAGTGGTCTGTACATCACTAACCTATGTATATAATCAGAGTCTCACCAAAGGCCACTTTCCATCAGCTCTCAAAATCGCTAAAGTGTACCCTCTTCTTAAATCTGGTTCATTGGACAATGGTCTCCCGAACAATTACAGACCCATTTCCTTACTATCATCACTATCTAAGCCACTAGAAAAACACATCCATAAAGTAACATTACAGTATTTAGTTCGCAACAAGCTTATTGTTGACAGCCAATCAGGATTTCGACCAAAATATTCTTGCCATACGGCCCTAACAAACATGATAGAAAATTGGCACCAGAATATAAACAACAACAGTCTATGTGGAACTGTGTTTATTGATTTCAAGAAAGCATTTGATATGATAGACCATGTTATTTTAATTAAAAAAACTTTAGACAATGAAAATTGGCCCTAATGTAGTCACTCTAATATCATCTTTTCTATCAAACAGAAAGCAAGTAGTATCACATAATAAATCTCTGTCTCAAACCACTACCTTCAATATTGGAGTACCGCAAGGCTCTATTCTTGGCCCTCTATTATTTGCCATATATATTAACGATCTACCTTTGCATCTTTCGTCGTCCTGCGATCTATTTGCAGATGACTGTACAGTGTACACAAACGCTGAAAACTGTATTTTACTGGAGTCGTCTTTACAACAAGAATTAAATAATGTAGTTAGGTGGAGCTATTCAAACCGTATGCAAATTAACATCACTAAAACAAAAGCAATGTTATTAACAACCAGACAAAGACTTCAAACTCTAAGCTCACACACATCACTTCAACTTCACATCGATAACATGCCAGTAGAAAGTGTAATTGAGCACAAAACATTAGGCCTAATCATTGATAGAAACCTAACCTTTAATTCCCACGTTCAAGCGCTCATTAATCAAACAGCGAAAAAAGTCTACCAACTCGCCAAAATTAAAAACTTTCTTGATGAGGACACAAGGAAACTATTCTATACTTCTCATATACAGACACACTTTGACTACTGCTCCACAATCTGGGACTGTTGTTCTAATTCAAACACCAAGCGACTTTACTCACTCCAGAAACGGGCCATGAGTCTAATTTATAGCAAACATTTATCTGACAATCCTAGCCTGTATAAACGCCTTCAGTTACTACCATTCCGCAAACGCCTGCATTTCAATAAAGCTAAACTAATTCACAAAATCCTGCATCGGAATGTCCCAAATTACCTTTGGCCATTGTTTAAATATAATGCTAGACACAGTAAGTTTTATAGTCAGGTCTTAGTCAGATATGACTGAGCTACTGTATGACTGTAGACGATACTAGCTGCTTTCTGTCAGCGCCGAATGTTGGGCGGCGCTTACCAAACCCGACATCCCACATTGTGCCAACGGCTTCGGGCGGAAGAGCGCAATTGGGAGGGTACTAGCCTTATCCTGGTGCGAGGAAATGCAACCCAAAGACAAAATAAGTTATGGCAGGGCAGACCAGGCCCTAAGCCTTGGTTGGCAGCTGGTCTAGGATCGAAGCTCCGACAGGCGGACAGTTAGAGCATTGCTTTGCTGATCCGGCAGCTTCTGCAGCTTGTCTTGTTCCAGATGTATAGGTGTTAACTTTCCTCTGGAGTGAACTAGGCCGAGAGAGGGATCATGCTGCATGGGCAACACATGGTTTCTTTATTTTAGCCCAGTCTTTGTGCTATGGAGAGGCAATAACTCCATCCCTGGTCTTAACCGGTCTCGGAATCAAAGCGAGAGGCAACTGTTACGGGTTATAAGTCCTTGTCAGTTGGCGTAGACATGGGGCGCCACGCGTTGCCTCTGACGGTGGGAGACACCTACAGGTGTCACTGATCAGCTACCGCCCGCCTCAAGCTGGGCAGCCCCCGGCCAATTGGGTGCTGATCCGCCACAGCCTGCCTGCTTCAATGGGTGCTTGGGGCTAGGACAAAATCTGAATCGCAGGCTGTAAAACCAATGCACCAGGTACTAATAAAAAGAATAATAGAAACCTCAAGCTACGGCTTGCAACCTGGAACGTGAGAACCATGTGTCCAGGATTTTCCACTGACTTGACAAATATTGACGATGTGAGAAAAACGGCTGTGATTGATGCTGAACTCAATCGTCTTAACATTGATATTGCTGGCCTGCAGGAGACTCGCCTCGCTGAGGAAGGGTCACTCAGGGAAAACAATTACACCTTTTTTTGGAAGGGAAGAGGGCAGGCAGAAAAAAGGCAACACGGTGTGGGCTTTGCAGTGAAGAATTCGCTACTGGGAATGATTGATATCCCAGCTGGAGGTAATGAAAGATTATTATCACTGCGCTTGGCAACCTCTTGTGGATTTGCCACCATTCTCACTGCATATGCACCGACACTCGACTTCCTCTGATGATGTGAAAGGATACGTTCTATGAGCAGCTAGACTCTGCGATCAAGGCAGTTCCAAAATCCGACTACATTTATATGCTCGGTGATTTCAATGCTCGTGTGGGCAAGGACTCGAGTTCATGGCCAGTGTGCCTTGGAAAATACAACATCGGTCGCATGAATGAAAATGGGCAAAGGCTGCTGGAGCATTGCACCAGTAATGACCTATGTATTACAAACTCCTTTTTTAAAACAAAAGAGATGCATAAGGTCACATGGAGACATCCAAGATCCGGCCATTGGCACCAGCTGGACTTCATCATCACACGGAGACAACATCTGAACCATATATCATTGACTCGAAGTTACCACAGTGCTGACTGTGATATGGATCATTCTTTGGTTGTTGCAAGAGTTAGACTGAGACCAAAGAGAATCTACACAGCTAAACACAAATCTAGCCCCAGGATTAATATTATTAACACTCACGATCCTGAAAAGTGCTTTCAGTTTCAACAGCAACTTGAAGACGCTTTCACTGATACACCAGAAAATTGTACAGTAAATGAAAAGTGGGGTCAAATTAAGGAAACTCTTTATAATACAGCGGTAGGGGTTTAAGGCACTGTGAATCATTAGAGGCAGGACTGGTTTGCGGCAAACAGCCAGATACTGCAGCCCTTGATTGATAAAAAGAAGATAGCTCTCTTAAGAAACAAGGAAAGACCAACGCGTAACACTCTGAGTGAGCTGAAGCAAGCGAGGAAGGATGTACAAAAGGCTGCCAGGCAGTGTGCGAATGACTATTGGATCAAGTTATGTGAGTCCATTCAAATCGCAAGTGATAAGGGAAACATCAGAAGCATGTATGAAGGGATAAAGAAAGCCTGTGGTCCAATGATCAAAAGAAGTGCACCGCTGAAAACCTTGACTGGAGAAATCATCACTGATAAGAAACAGCAGATGGATAGATGAGTAGAGCACTATTTAGAGCTTTACTCAAGTGAGACCAAGCTGGCGGATGATGCCTTCAACGCCATAGAGGCCCTGCCAACTCTTGACCACCTGGACACACTTCCCACTATAACAGAAGTTAAGTGTGCTATAAATGAGCTTGCATCTGGCAAGGCTCCAGGTAAGGATGGGATTCCAATAGAGGTGATCAGGAGTGGGCAAGACACACTCGCTCTACAGATCCACCAGCTAATAGAGCTATGCTGGCGAGAAGGACAAGTCCCACAGGATTTCAAAGATTCAAACATCATAACGCTGTACAAGAACAAGGGAGATCGGAGCGACTGCTAACAACTATAGGGGTATCTCACTTCTGTGTATTGTTGGGAAAGTATTTGCCAGAATTGTCCTGCGCAGACTTCAAGTCCTGGGAGATCAAGTCTACCCCGAATCACAGTGCGGCTTCCGTCAGAACCGGTCTACCATTGATATGATATTCTCATTGCGACAGATGCAAGAAAAATGCCGGGAACAAAATCAGCCACTGTTTATTGCCTTCATCGGCCTCACAAAGGCATTCGATTTGGTCAGTCGTGAGGGTCTGTTCAAAGCACTAAAGAAGATTGGCTGTCCACCAACTCTTCTGTCCATTGTGGAATCGTTCCACACAGGCATGAAGGGTATAATCAAGTTTGATGGCTCAACTTCAGAAGAGTTTGAAATCAAGAGTGGAGTTAAGCAAGGTTGTGTACTAGCCCCCACCCTCTTTGGGATATACTTTTCACTTCTACTGAAATATGCCTTTCGTGATCAGGATGACGGTATATACATTCACTCACGCTCAGATGGTGGCCTCTATAATGCTCAGAGATTGAAGGCCAAGACCAAAATTAGCAGGGTACTAATCAGAGAGTTGCTTTTTGCGGATGATGCTGCGATTACGACCCACTCTGAGGAAGAATTACAACATCTACTATCTGCATTCTCCAATGCTTGTTCTGAATTTGGTTTAACAATTAACAAAAAGAAGACACAGATTATGTCACAAGGTGCACATGGTGTACCATCAATCTTTATTGACGACGCCGAACTGGAGATAGTAGACCATTTTACATATCTTGGATCAGAGGTAAATAGCAAATTATCCCTCGATCAGGAAATCAACATCAGGATTGGCAAGGCAGCAACAACAATGAACATGTTAGCAAAAAGAGTCTGGGAGAACAGGAAGCTTACTGCCAAAACAAAAGTCCTCGTCTACCAAGCCTGTGTCCTTAGTACTCTTCTTTATGGCAGTGAAACCTGGACAACTTACTCACACCAAGAGAAACGTTTAAACAGCTTTCATATGCGGTGTCTGCGAAGAATACTTGGTATTAAGTGGCAAGACAAAATCACAAATACTGAAGTATTGGAAAGATCAGGTTGTGTGACGGTGTATTCCATGCTCAGTCTTCGTAGACTTAGATGGATAGGACATCGTTAGGAGGATGGATGATGGTAGAATACCAAAGGATATCTTTTTTGGTGAATTACAGATGGGTAAGAGATCTCAGGGTCGGCCTCTACTACGATACAAAGATGTGTGTAAGCGGGACATGATTGATACAGGCATTGATAATGCACAATGGGAGCACGTCGCCGCCGAACGTGTTGCATGGAGGGCAACTATCAGAAATGGAATAAAGACAAAGGAGAAAATGATTGCAGATAAAGCACACACAGATCGTGAGAGACGTAAGATGGTGCAAAATGGTGGAAATTACCATGTTTTCACATGCACCTACTGTGGGCAAACATTTGCAGCAAGAATTTGCCTTACCAGCCACACTCGCCACCGCCATGGATCGTAGTTATTGCCATATGACAGTTATTAGGCCTTTTTGAAGCACAATGTACCAAACTATCGTCTGTCAAGACGGAAAAGTGCCAATGTGAGACACAGTAAACGTTTAAATATACTACACATTCCGAAGCCTAGGATTGACTTATACAAAACAAGCTTAACGTACTCTGCAGCTCAGCTGTGGAACAATCTTCCACAAGAAATCAAAGACATCACCAATCCCTATTCATATAATCGCAAATTATTCGAACACTATCTCAATACGGATTACCTTCCCCCTTAATAATAGAGATAATAATAATAATAATAATAATAACAAAACCCTAGTATAACAGCCAGTCCCCTTTTTGTAGGCCAGTATATTCCACATGGCTAATAACAAGTGTCAGACCATTATCTAATATTACTGTGTCGTGTAGTTTTGATGTTCGCATTTTGCCCATGCCTTTATAATGCATATCTTTTATATTGTTGCTGTTCTTTGTTAGTCTTGAATGATGTGTGAATGAAATAATGTATGAAAGAGAGTGATAGAAGGGCAGAATGTTAGACGGGCCTGCGTGCCCAATTCTTAACCTTTTGAAAATAAAGTTTGTTCGTTAGGTCGTTCTTCTTCTTCTCCTCCTCCTCCTCATCCTCCTCCTCTTCCTAATCCTCCTCCTCATTTTCCTCATCCTCCTTTTCCTTCTCCTCCTCCTTCTCCTCCTCTTCCTCCTTGTTTTTCTTTTCTTTCTCATTCTCCTTCTCCTCCTTCTCCCCCTTCTCTTCCTTCTCCTCGTCCTTTTCCTCGCCCTTCTTCTCCTCCTTCTCCTCGCCCTTCTCCTCCTGCTTCTCCTATTCGTCCTTCTCCTCATTCTTCTCCTCCTCCTTCTCCTCTTTCTTCTCCTTCTTCTCCATCGTCTTCGACTTCTCCTTCTCCATCTTCTCATTCTTCTTCTTTTTCTTCTTTTAATTTTTTGATATATATAGTTATCTGCCCAGACATTGTGATGGAAATTTGGTCATATTCCAACTCACATACTTTGGTCTGTCAAGACTGTAAGGTGCCACTCACTCATACATAGTTAACTTAGCCATATATATATATATATATATATATATATATATATATATATATATATATATATATATATATATATATATATATATGTGTGTGTGTGTGTGTGTGTATTTGTATGTGTGTGTGTCCGTGTGTTTTTATGTTGATATGCAGTATTTTATGCACGTGTAGGATAGTGCTTGAATAAAAGTGTTCCTCGTAGTGTCATCATCCATTGGACAATAAGCATTAATTCATTGAATACTAATATATCTCTTGAGCATACTGGTGTATGCCATTTTGTTGTAAGACATATTTGTATGACATATTGTTGTATAACGTATTGCTATATGGCATATTGTTGTATGACATATTGTTGTATGACATACTGTTGTATGACATGCGTGCTGAATGTTGATTTTTACATATCCACAGTGTAACCAGTCAGAAGATGGGCTGACCCTTGGCATGGATCTGATAAAGAAAACTAACCAAGAAACCAGACATTCGGCAACCTTTCTGAAATAAACACAAATCTGCAATATTAGCACGTGTTCTGTCCACCTGTTTGCGTTATGATTCAATTATATTATATTATTGTATTATTATATTATATATATATTATTATCATTTGTCTTCTAAATGACTTACTAACATATACTTCTCTGCTTCGTCGTTCGCCTGAAATGTATGTTTTGGACGTAAATGGGTACGTATGTTTACAGCTTATACTTATGTAATATACAAGTAAATGAGAATCTTCTTCAACAAATGAATCTGTATAATTATATCTCAACAGCAATACCAATGTGATGGGAAATGCCTTGGAGAGATTAGAACAAGAATCGCCATGATCAAAGTAGCCTTTAGTAAGATGAAAAACATACTGACCAATAAATAGATGTCAATTGAAACAAGGAAAAGTGTGTTGAGGTGCTAGAAAGAGCCTGTACTTCTATATGGATATGAAGATTGGACAATGAGCAGTCAAGCTGAAAAACATCTGATGGCTGTAGAAATGTGGTTTCTGAGGAGAATGCACAAATTATCATGGACAGACAGAAAAGCCAATGGCCAAGTAATACAGGAAATACATCAAAATCGTAAACTGATTAGAGAGATTTGACGTAGACAGTCACAACCTTTTGGACATGGTATGGGACGAAATAAATTGGAGAACTTGGTGACAACTAGCATGATCGAGGGGAAGAGAACAAGGAGAACAAAGGGAAGTAGATACCTGGATAGCGTGGTAGCGTGGCATAGTCGAGACAAGAACACTGGGCTGATCCACGACTCTGGTGATTGAGTGAAATGGCAAATAATGACCGCTGACGCTTACCGGCATGGCACATGATGGATGGATGTTTACAGCAGAGCTGCCATATTTGGTCCTTTCAAATGACACATCAGAATTCTTCTGTCGTTTGCTGACCGTGTTAACATTCCCGTGGATGTGTGTGTGTGTATAACTTGTATAACTGTTATCATCATCATCATCATCATCATCATCATCATCATCATCAACATCATCATCATCATCATCATCATCATCATTGCCATGTGCCGATATGAGGCAGACAGCGTCATCATCATCATCATTACCATTATCATCATAATCATATCTACCACTATCAGTTTGACATGCAAAACTTCGCAGAGAACGTGTTTCTAGTTATTACTTTCATTATCATCACAACACACAAAGAAAATCTACTAAGACCAACTAGATTCATGAACCTATCTTTGGAATAGTCCTTCTTAGAATGAAGGAAGACAACGATACAAGTGGGAAGATACCATCAAGAGGTGGACGAACATCAATCTGACAGAATTTACAGTCAGGGCGAGAGAAAAACAGTGTTGGAGATGTATTGCAGCCAACCTTAATTGTGGAGACGTCAATCGATTGATGGGTTCTTTGGATTACATTACAAATATGAACAGTCGTGCAATAAACCATCAACGACAGAAGAAATACGGCAAGAAAACAACTCAATCATAATCCCACGAGTCACAACCCCCAGCTGATTACACAAGAGGCAAATCTGCAAACGACAGAAGAAATACGGCAAGAAAACAACTCAATCATAATCCCACGAGTCACAACCCCCAGCTGATTACACAAGACGCAAATCTGCAACATATTGTTGTATTACATATTGTTGTATGAGAGTTATCTGGCACCATAAAGAATATGCCTTATGAAGACATCATACGGGTTGAAGATGTTAAACATATTTTGTAAAAGGCAAAAGATACGGCACCAAGGCCTGATGTGGTTAGGTATGGCCACATGAAGGCTTTGAGCGATGTAGACCTGAAGGAGATGACCGACTGCTTTAACCAGAGCATTAGGACAGCATCAGTACCGCAGGATTGGGTACACAGTTATCTCATCCCTCTCCCAAATCCATTCAAGGATCATTCAAAGCTTAGCGGCTTTAGGATCATGACCCTTCAAAATACATTTGGGAAGGTTTTAGAGAAGATAGTCGCTGTCAAACTGCAAGAGATTTTGGAAAGGGGGAAGCTTCTTCCAAGAGGCCTGGGTAGCTACAGGCCAGGAAAAGATACCTGGTCAAATGCAGCCACTTTTGCCATTGACGTTTATGAGTGGTTCCTGAGTAGACAGGAAACGATGGCGGCAGCGCTTGATCTCGGGGATGCGTACAATAGAGTTCGATATGATATTTTGATGACCGCACTGATGGAGAAGGGGGTCAATCCCTAGTTGGTGAACTGGATAGCAGCTGTCCTGCATTCTCGTCAGATTGCTCTCCGTCTGGGTGCATGAACCTCAGAGCCACATATTTTAGCCCCGGACTGTCACAGGAATCCGCAATCTCACCGGTGCTCTTTAACGTGTATACGAGCAAGATTGCAAACCTAGAAGCACCAGGGGTTGGAAGGATACTAACATTTGCAGATGATATTCTTGCATAAAGGCAGGGGAGAGATAGGGAGCAAACAGCCCAGTAGCTACAGGTGACAGTAGACAAAGTGATTGACTGGTGCACTGAAATGAGTGCTGTCATCCACCCGGAAAAGGCGGCTATTTTGTGGTCTTCTCTGGACAAAAGGATTGTGAGAGCTGATGTCCCAAGCCTCACGTTAGATGGTAGAAGCGTCAACAGAGAGAACAAACTGAAGTATCTGGGAATCACATTTGACAGGAGTCTGTCCTTCAAGGACCATGTGGAGACGGTTGTGACAAGATCGCAAAAGGGACTCAAGGCACTTAAAACTATGGCTGCAATGGACATAGAGCACAGGGTGCTTTTCAGACTATACCAGCACTTGATCCTCACAGTGATTGATTATGGACTAGGACTGCTCACTGTCTCAAAGAGTTAGCTGGTGAGATTGGAGAGCATACAGAAAGAGGCTATGCGGGTCATTCTTGGATGCATCAGAGACACCCCAGTGGTGTGTATGCGATACATCCTTGGTTTGCTGACTGTTGCTGGTAGGCTCAATGTGATGCAGGCGAAGGCATACCTCAGAGTAGCTGCTTAAACAGATCACCCGTTGCATGAAGCGCTCTACGCAGTTAAGGGCCAGCGACTGATAAGAGGGAAATCATGGATGGCTCAGGCGGAGGATACGATCAACTTGGAGAACATTAGGCGAGGAAAGGAGTTGGTCAGAGTGCCAGGGGAGCAGTTAGACTTGTGCAGAGTTATAATCACATTGAACCGGGAGTGCAGGGAGTGGCCAGCAGGTCCACGGAAGTGGAAATCCAGCAACTAATTCAGGATAATGCGCGCCCGGGTGATGTGATTATCTACACAGATGGTTCGGTGTTGAGAGATAGTAGAAGTGCCTGGGGGTTCTTGGCATCGATGGAGGCAGTCAGTGCAGCTTTCCTCTGGATGGAGAACACGATACACACACAAATCGTGATTGTAACTGACTCAGAAAGCATGCTGAGTAGGGTGAGGACAGGCAAGCATCGTGCAGAGTGGCTTGCTTCGCTTCGGAAGTCACGGGTGGCAAGCATCGTCTGGATCTTTTCTCCGTGGCATGCTGATGTGCTGAGGAATGAACAGGCAGACAGATTGGCTGGTTCTGCAAAACTTGGTGGAGTATTTATGCACGATAAGGCAGAGGTAGTTGCGGCCTTGTGGGAGCACGTGTACACCTCGGAGGAGCAAATGGATCACCATAGTCTGGTAAGAATGCGACAGCGTGGAGTGACGAGGGGATTTGGCCGACGCTCGACGTTCAGATGAAAGGCGAGACGCACATATAATCAGATAGCTACTGGTACTATTATGGTTGGAACTCTTCGCTGGTTTCTGAGGATGGGGACGGAGAGCTTATGGGAATGCCCCGATTGCTGTGATGTCGGTTCGTAAATCAATCAACCAGTCAATCAATCAATTAATCAATCGATCAATCTGCAACAGATGGAACGTGGATCCATATTGTAGTTAAAAAGAAAACCGCACAGGCAACTGACCTCAAATATAACCTCGGCAATAACAGCTGGATGAACGATTGTCTTCACATGGAATCAAATTGAACCATCACTACCAACATCGTCATCATCATTATCATCATCATTATCATTATCATCATCATTATTATCACGATCATCCACGATCTGCCATGACATGTAAACTCTCAAACCATGTGCAGCGCACTGCCTCCAACTCAGTCTATTGTCTGTCAGTATTCGACATCTATCATTCAGAGCTCACCGCTGCCCTAACCTCAAACAACATAACGACATGTCTATCACTGGTCGACATCTATCACTCAGAACTCACCGCTGCCCTAACTTCAAACAACATAACATCATGTCTGACACTGGTCAACATCCAGCACTCAGAAATAACCGCTGCCCTAACTTCAAACAACATAACTACATGTCTGTCACTGGTCAACATCCAGAACTCAGAACTCATCGCTGCCCTAACTTCAAACAACATAACTACATGTCTGTCACTGGTCAACATTCAGAACTCAGAACTCATCGCTGCCCTAACTTCAAACAACATAACTACATGTCTGTCACTGGTTGACATCTGGCACACAGAACTCACCGCTGCCCTAACTTCACAGAACATAACTACATTTCCTTGACAAGACTTTGCAATCACACCCAGTCCATATAGGCTGCGAGTAATCTGCTAGGCAATTGTGTTGCATTTCAACCGCGGCGACCATCCCCCCTAATGTACTTATTAAACCATGTAATAGAACCAGGCTATCATACAGGTCAACAACGGCGACCTCCTCCCTAACTTACTAAGCATACCATATAACATAATCTGGCAATTATGCAGGTCAGCCCACTAAATATGTGGCCCCCGTGTTCCTTATGGGCGATAGTTTTATTGGATTTCCGTCGATACGACTGACAAATCTTCCAGGGACACCGAATACATTTCCTGGAGTAGCCATGGAAGGATATATGCCGAGGAAGGGGACTTATCACCTGACATCATATGCAGTTGACCCAGACTATGTGACCGCCAAATATAGCACCCCTACAGCTGTAACACTCATGGAAATGTCTCTCCTATACGAACGAACCATACTTTCACCATGAATCGATGCCATCTAATGCTCACATTACAAGCTATATTAATGTAACAGGATGTGCATTCTATGATATGCACGTGTGTGTTATGTGACATTTGTGTTGTGTGTTGTGTTGTTTGTCCATCAAGAATGATGATGACCATTCATTTCATCTAGTGGGGTTGAAAGTATGGAGCCATGAGTTCTAAGATGGCTGATAAGGCTTATTTTGGCTCGAAATGTTCTTTGACAATGTGGACAAAGAATGCTTTACGTTTCTGGAGGAGGATTTCCTGCAGTGGTTTTTCTGTCCTGCCTTTTCTTCACAGCTCTTGCCGTCCTGGTTGCCTCAAATGTGACTGCACCCATGCGTAATGATGCATGCCACGAATTTCGGTCTCTGACTGCAGTCTCCCAGGTGTCATGATGAATTACAAAAGCATTCAGTGAGATTTTCAAAGTGTCTGTAAAGCGTTTCCACTGGCCGTCTTGTGTGCGTTAACCACAAAGCAACTCGCCGTAAAAGAATCGTTTAGGGACCTGTGATTTGGCATGCGAGTTAAGTGACCAGTCCAGCGAATCCGAATCTTCATTAGGATAGTGTGGATACTGGGCATGGACGCTCTTTCTAGGACTTCAGTGTCTGGGATCTTGTCTTGCCAATTAATCTTCAGTAACTTCCTAAGGCAGACTGTGTGGAAGTGGTTTAATTTTCTATCCTGTCGCTGATAAACAGTCCAGGGTTCACAAGCATATAGCAGTGTGGATAATACAACTGCTTTGTAGACTTTCAGCTGTGCTGGCAGGCTTATTCCATTTCTGTCCCATGCATTCTTGTACAGTCTGCCAAAGGCCGCGCTGGCCTTGGAGATTCTTGCATTCACGTCGTCATCAACTGTGACATTTATTTGTGCACGCTATGACATTTATTTGACATAATAAGCCATCTTCGCGTGCATTCTTTGACTGACATTTACTAATATCATCTCATGTTATCGTGTCCCTCTTGTAAACTGCGGTGTCGAGGTGACTCGTAAACAGCGGTAGAGTGCCCCATTTATAGGCTTCGTGTATCGAGATTCCCATGACTCTTGCTATTCCCGATATATGAACAACTTAATAAATAGTAATGAATAAGTTGGCAATGAAAAAAAAACGAAAACAAATGTGTACTCACACTAGGAAATCCTCTGAAAGAGCAGTGCAAGAAAATTGAATTAAATGCTATTACAAATGTGTATGATATACAGAGACACATTAGTGAGTAGGGCGAAAGATAAACAAGAATAAATGCATGATGTTTGAAATCAGAAACAGGGCAGGTATTAAAGGAAGAAGATGCTATGCAAATTATAAGACGAGATCGAACATAGATGGAATAAGCAAACCATCTCATTTGGAAAATGACACCAATATTAAAGAATAAACACGTATCAGTAGATACTAGACAATCACTTTACAACACAATCTTCCTATCAACTCTATGCTACCAATGTCTAACCTGGACAATGACAGAAAAAGAGAAACGAAACATTACAACAACGGAAATGAGATTCCTGAGAATCACGAAGAATGTGCTAAGAATTATCATGCAAATAGTTAGGAAGAAAATTCAACCCTAAATAGGAGAACAATGTGGGTTTGTAGAAGACAAGAGTACAGTAAATGCTGTGTATATACTGAGAACATGAATTGAACGATCTATACAAGTGTTTAAAAAAAAAGAGCTACATCTTTGCTGTATTGACTACACAAAGGCATTCGATAGAATAAGACATGTGAACATGATGAAGGTGTTTGCAGATCTACAAATTGATGGAAACGACCTTAGACTGTAATACACATATATCGGAAAGAACAAGCTGCCATAAGGTGTGATAATGAAGTAGGTCAATATCACCATTTAAGAGAGGTGTGAGATGGGATGTGTAATGTCTCCAGATATTTTCACCCTTTTATAGTGAAAATATTTTCAGAAATGCAGCAGCTATGAAAGGAATCATCATTGGAGGACGAAACATCAGTAACATTAGATATGAAGATGATACAGTATTGATTGCAGACAATGATCAGGGTCTGTAACATTTAGTAGATGCGGTTATTCACACAGTCAACAACTAGGAATAGAATTAAATTCTAAGAAGACACATATTATGGTTGTCACTAGGAAGAAGTATATAACACAATGTAATATACAAGTAAATTGAAATTGAACAAGTTTAATTATTATTAAACAAGCGAATTGGTATAATTTTCTCGGAACAGTCATAACATCTTATGGGACATGCCTTGATGAGATTGAAGCCAAAATCTCCATGGCGAAGATAGCCTTTTGCAAGATAGAAAACATACTGACCAATAAAAACATGTAATCTGCAATGAGACAAAGAGTGTTGAGTTGTTACATATATCCTATGCTTTTGAAGGGATTTCAAGCGTGGACAGGCTGAAATACATCTGATGGCTGTGGACATGTGGTTTCTGATGAAAATGCAAAGAATACCATAGAAAGTCAGAATATCCAATGACCAAGTCCTACCAGACACAAATGAAAATCATAAACTGATTAGAGAAATTACACGCAGACAGAATTGGGCACGCAGGCCCGTCTGACATTCTGCCCTTCTTCTCTATTACAGATCGACCATGTAAGCGATGGACAGGTAGAATAAAACAGTCCATGGGAATCTTTATATTTGAAGCTCATAAACGGGCACTACCCCGCTGTTTATGCTTCACCTCGATACGGCAAGGTACAAGAAGAACATGGTGAGACGAGATGCATCTTGCACATCAATTATAGGTGAAACAATTTACAATGCTTCTCTTTCTCGAATCAGTTTAGCTTGTTTAGCTGAGTGAATCCGAGGGACTTTCGTTCTCAGTATTGACCACAAACAGCACACAAATCGCCATCACCAGTCAACACTGGACATCTAACGTAATACTAAGCTTTAGCATCATCATCATCATCATCATCATCAAGTGTCATGCCGGCTGACGTAGGCGTTCATGACTCTCCACATATCTCAGTCTTTCTTTTCCTGGATCACCTCCGCTGTTGATATTCCTCCATGCTACGGTTGCAATCCGTCCATTATCATTTCGCTTGGTCTGCCTCTACCTCTGTTCCCCTCGATCTTTCCATCTGTCACGATGTTCTTCAAAGCCTGTGTTCTCACCGCATAGCCAAATAATAAGATGATTGTCTCTTTCTTATTGTTGTATATAATGTACTAGTTTCTTTAGCCTCTTTCAGGCATTCATTGTTAGATACTTTGGCGGTCCAAGGAATTAGCAATATTCGTCTCAGGAACCACATTCATGTCGCTACCAATCTCTTCCTATTTTTTTTTCATTTACATTCCAAGATTCACAGTCATACAGCAAAACAGGTTACTATATACCACTTCAACACTCTCTTTCTTACATTCAATGACAGTGACTTATTGCATAAGATATTCTTCATTTTCTTAAATCAAGCCTTTGTTTGCCATATTCTGCTCTTAATATCTGTTGTGCATCTTCCAAGTGATGTTATGAATTCACCTAGATATATAAAACTATCCACTTGGTGAAGAATTTCCCCTTCTATCTCTATTTCACATTTGGTTGGCACTTTTTTTTATTATATCGCCATTGTTACTGTTTTCTTGATATTCAAGGAGAGTCCTTTCTTTGCACTCTCTGTTACCACAATGTCCAACAATTGTTGCAGATCGTTTAAATTATCTGCCATCAATACTGTTTATTCTGCATAGAGTATATTGTTTATATTATTACCTCCGAATATTATTCCTGGCTTCTCTTTGATCTCTCTCAATATTACTTTGCTATAGAGGGAGAAGAGATCTGGTGACAAAGCACATCCCCGTCGTACTCCCAAGCGTATTTGTTCATAATTTCCTTATTTATTTCAGCACGTACACTAAAAGTCGACTTGAAAATTAGCAAAGGTTGATACTGTAACTACCTGTGGTTACTGGTAAAAATAGTATAAATGGGTATATATTTACCACATGTAGTTACTGACAGAAATAATAGCAAAGGGTATTAATTAAGCACTATTAATTAAGCACATGCCGTTAGTAATAGTGATTAATTGATTGATTTAGGAACCGACATCACAGCATTCGGGGCATTCCCATTAGCGCTCCGTCCCCATCCTCAGAAGCCAGTGAAGAGTTCCAACCCCAATAGTAACAGTAGCAATCTGATTATATGTGCGTCTCGCCTTTCCTCTAAGCGTTGTGGTATCATATTCCAGGCTCTCCTGCACCATATGTCGACCATTAGCCTTTGCCAAGAAACCCCAGGCACTTCTACTACCTCTCAACACCGAACTATCTGTGTAGATAATCACATTACCAGGGCGAGCATTATCCTGAATTAGTTGCTGGATTTCCACTGTTGTGGCCCCTGCTGGCCACTCCCTGCACTGCCGGCTCAATGTGATTATACCTCTGCACAAGTCTGATTGCTCCGCTAGCACTGTGACCCACTCCTCTCCTCGCTTAATGTTCTCCAAGGGGTACACCTTTCTGATCGTATCCTCCGCCTGAGCCATCCATGATTTCCCTCTTATCAGTCGCTGGCCCTTAACTGCGTCCAGCGCCTCATGCAACGGGTGATCTGTGTCAGCAGCTACTCTGATGTATGCCTTCGCCTGCATCACCTTTAGCCTACCAGCAACAGCCGGCAAACCAAGGATGTACCGCATACACACTACTGGTGTGGGTCATCAACTGGCTGGGGTTAGATCCCAGATGGGCAACCACTCAACCAAAATCACTTTCTTCTACTGGTGTTTAGTTCTGGATGCAGTTTGGGATCCCCTAACTCTGTCAGAAAGGACTAATTACGACACCAGATCCCAGAGAATAAAAACATTTAACAAATGTCTGTTATGCTGATTTAAGACACCGTCCCTGATACTCAAGAAAACAGCCAAGAAGTGTCTCGTTAAAGATATAATATATAGATTTGGCTGTACTTGGTATCACCGGAAGTGAGAAAGGAGGCGTTAAGATATGCAAATTAATCTCGTTACTTATGGCTGCATAGACAAGGTACCTCCCTGACATATATTCCTACTTCTGGACAATATGTGCGAACCCCCACTAAATGTTCTCCCAATGTGTGTACATATTTAAACTACACAAACATTTATCGACATTTAGAATTTATACGGACAAGCTGAGTTTAAAATAAACAACTGTGTTTATTATTTCTAGTCTTGATGATCATATGATGATGATGATTATATTATGGAATACGTAACTTAAGAGGACACATAGGTTATGCTTCCCCTAGTGAGACGCAGTTCACTGTCAGACTGAAGGAGTCCAGATTTGTACCTTCACTAGGCTCAGTCACTTCCTGAAATGAGTTGACTGTCCATTGCTCCTAAGAGATGTGGAATGAAACGAACGGAGATGGATAGTATCTGCGTCTACACGTCTCAAAATACATATGGATATACATTCATATAAACCTACATTCAAGTCATAATATATGATCGTATGATGATATATGATGGTATGTTACATAAACATATATCAGTTCTAAATAAATAAATATATATGTATATATTTATAAAACCATTTAGAACATCTATAGCTCAAAAAATACATATTCACATATATTTATGTAATGAAGTGTTTCCCATATAAGTTCACCTCACTTACTCTCTCCCTTTCTAATTCATTCATACTGTTATGTCGGAAGGACTAGTCGCACAGTCCCTGTCGAACATTAAATGCCTTCCCTGAATCTGTCCGGAATATTGAATGTCCTAAGTCATGTCTGTCCTCATGCAGACATCATGCAGACAAGGTGAACTAGTGATATTTCTCCGAAGTGGGATCACCCCAATCTTGGTAGGCATTCAAATTGTTGGTCCAAATAATCAACGTTAATTTGGACGCTATCAAGAGACTAGTACCTCTCAGGAAATTCTCCTAAGTAGTCAGTCTACCCAATGTTTAACATCATACAGGATGAATCTAAATGTATCCCCTGTACATGAATAAGCCACACGCTCATGTAGCTTGGATAATGGATTTCTCCAAATTATCACATACAACACATCAGACAACCAAGTAGTGAATGAAAGAAGAAGATAGTTCTCAGTGAAATCATAAAGCTAGAACTGGAACTTTAAGTGCAAAGAAAATCCACGAGTGTAAAGTTTGGGAGAATAAACAGAACAAGAAAACTACACAGGCTCAGACTAGCAGACAATCTTATCAGAATAATGGTTTTAACTGAGGTTATAGCTAGGAAATTATGTCATAAAACTTCGTAAAGAAGTCAAACAGAACGAAATGATAGTATTTCTCCAGTAGGTATCCTTTTGCTATACTTGAGTTTGCGTCTGAGGATTGTTGTCACTGCTCGTAGTTTTATTCTCTCCGTTTCTGGCTAGTTTCCACGTGGGCTAATTAATAGGTCCCATATTCATTAACTCCGCCTATTTTATTTCATGTAGGATGAGGTACCGGGATGGATTAAGTCCTAAATTCTTTTCACCCCTCCTCCTTTCCTGTGGACGGTAGTTGCATTTGTCAATCAAATTAACCGATGCCCCGCCACGGCATGAAACAATGAAACACGCCTTGGCGCCGATGCAGTAGACATTGCGTCGTAACTACATTCCACTCTGCTATTGCCTCCTCGCTTTCCCTGGAATTAACAAGATTTATCTCCTGGGTTGCGATGAGGTGTAAGGCCTGCCTTATCTTGCTGTTTAGGATCACCCGTCTGTCCGCTGAATTTGCTTGCAACTACAAACGTTTGTAGACTAACACGTCAATCTCCACTGACTGGCTCCGCGATGTCTGGTTGATCACAACATCAAAAGGAAAATCTCTTAGATGTAGAGACCAGACGTTGCTTTGATCTACCAATGTAGTAAAAATGATAGTGCACGCTCTAAGTGACTCTGTATTTTTCTCTTGCGTTTTTATCCTTTTCTGGTGGACTTTTATTCTTTTAGAGAATGATATAAAAATTCTTGTGGCTCTTTAATTATTTTCAAACTTGTGTAATTCGGATGCTGACCGACGGCGTCCCGTCACAAAGCTTCGCAATTTAAGTAGGTTCAGCAATGAAGCCTTTAAGAGAGCCTCGGCAGCATTCAAGAATGTATGTAAGTTCTCTTCCTACTGGGACTGCCTCCAAGTCTGGGTTCCCAATATTCCTTGTGGCAGTGGGTTGTTCTGTGAGTCCAAAAAGATATCCCATGTCCATCATCCCAGGATAAATCTTGCAAATCTTTGCTCCTAGTGTTGTGTCGGATTTCCGTGCTATTGCTAGGTAATATCCTGTCTTCTGGAGGTTTTACTTTTTCCCAGCCTGGAAATTGCAAAATGTATAACATGATTCTTCTGCGTCGCAGAGAGACTGTTATTGTCCACTCAATTTCTGGTCCTTGTCCTATAAGCTGAGGAAATGCCATCAGTGTTTCTTAAAAGAATTGGTCGGAGTAATGTTGCTCCATTTTCTTTTCCTCCGTCGGCCAAAGATCATAATAACATCCTTTAATCTCCTCCTTTTGGCAGGAAATTTGCTAAACATCATAATGTTATGATGTGCATTCAACTCGTACTTGCCTCTTTCTTGGTAGTGCATCCGTTTACTCCCTCCTGATTTAAGAGTTTTCTTCTCATGATAATTCTTTATCTGAGTGAGTCCCTCTCCAACAGAGTTCCATTTTGAATCTGTGTTTGAAAGTATTAGGCTAGTAGAAGTTGTCCAGCTTTGAGAAATCTGGTGGTTCCCCAAGAACTGTGAATTTGTATCACTCCGCGTAGAAGTATACATAAACAGCTGTTCTAAACATCCAACATTGGTTGTACTGGTACTGAAAGGTAAACAAGATCCTGAGTGTTGAGTATATCAACCGCTTTTGGCATGTTCAGCTGCAGAGGTCATCTGTGATCCCCTGTTAGCTTCAGCTGTGTTGATGATAGGTGTTTCCTTCATCTTGTCCAAAGAAGTATTTTCTTCTTTGTTGGTAGCAGAGACATGTTTATCGCCCCTGAATCAGAGTCCGTAGTACTATCTACCTGAATGCTTTGTATATCTTGAATTTCCTTCGTGAAAGACTCCAAGATACTGACATCGCAAGAATTCTCCTCCATGTCTTGCTTTCCCTCCATGGCTGGGCTCTCTTGTGCCATGTCCAATTGGGG
Source organism: Cepaea nemoralis (assembly GCA_014155875.1). Taxonomy (NCBI): domain Eukaryota; kingdom Metazoa; phylum Mollusca; class Gastropoda; order Stylommatophora; family Helicidae; genus Cepaea; species Cepaea nemoralis. The sequence goes on along the minus strand of JACEFZ010020860.1, from coordinate 9,955 downwards.
TATTCTCTCCCTGGTCTGGGTTTCTTGTGCCAAATCCAATGGAAGTGAATGTTGTGGGGTGTCATTTTCAATGTCATCTCCACCTGGGATATGTAATTCATACTGATAATTGTTTCATCTTGTGTGGCCACACCGAGAGAAACAATGGAATCCTGTTTTACATCAATTCCGGTCTCAGTTGAATTCATTTCCACTCCTAGTTTCTCTGAACTGAAGGGAATAAAAGAGTCGGGTAAGGTCTCGCCTTCGATCTCTTTAATAGTTTTCCTCAGGTTCTCCTCGTCCTGTTGGATTATTCATGCATGCCTCTTCTTTGTGACGGTCAGCTTCTCCGCTTTCTATCAGAGTTTCGGCTTGAGTGATTGGCTTTTCCTCAATCGAGCTGGTAGATTCCTCCATGTTCAGTATTTCAATTTGCTTCTTCTTAATCTCATCTTCTTCAGCTTTGTGACGCATATCTGCTTCTAATTCTGCAAGTTTTTGCATCATCTGCTCATCTTCTTTGTCCCACTAATCCATTTCATCTCTAATAAATAGTTCTAGCTTCTCTCCTACTAAGCTGAGCCTTATGCCCCATCCTCTAGCGGACTCTAAGAAATCTGTGCTTGCATCCATGATCTCTTCTCAGCTTAAACTCAGGCAAGTAATTATAATATTACCCTACACAGAGCTAGTCAGATTTATACTAGAGCAGGATAGTGACAAGAGGAACTGACACTTCTATGCGAATGATAGTAGTGAATTTGAGTGAGAAAGTTGATGCACAGCAGTCCGTCATACACTGAAGTAATTATGCATTATCAAATTATTCATGATTAAATAACATGATAAAGCATGTAATAAAAAAACCATCAAGTAAATCATCAATAAACTAATTAATATAACTAATTAATGTGATTATTAATTCTACAGTGGTGAATGATGTATATTAACTCATATGATATTATCCGTTGTTAACTTTTTAACAAGTTATTTAAATTCTACAAATTTCCCTAGAAACAAATTCCTAAGTTAATACTTAGCAAATGTAATGGGTGAAGAATGAAAGAAAGGTTTATGAAAATCAATAGTCTAGAATTTATTCTTTGATTCTATCATGGACGAGAAGTCCTAATATGTCAAAATCTTGCCTACGATCGAGCAAGCTATTATATTAGAAATAAATTACAACTAACTAATGCTGCTAAGACTGTAATTGAGAATGACTTAGGTTCTACCAAGGATGTACCGCATACATACAACAGGGGTGTCTCTGGTGCATCCCAGAATGACCCTCATAGCCTCGTTCTGTATGTGCTCCAATCTCACCAGCTGACTCTTTGAGACAGTGAGCAGTCCTAGTCCATAATCAATCACTGGGAGGATCAAGTGCTGGTATAGTCTGAAAAGCATTATCTGCTCTATGTCCATTTCAGCCATAGCTTTAAGTGCGTTGAGTCCCTTTTGCGATCTTGTCACAACCGTCTCCACCTGATCCTTGAAGGACAGGCTCCTGTTAAATGTGATCCCCAGATACTTCAGTTTGTTCTCTCTGTTGACGTTTCCACCATCTATCGTGAGGCTTGGGGCATCATCTCTCACAATTCTGTTGTCCAGAGAGCACCACCAAACAACTGCCTTTTCCGGGTGGATGACAACACCCATTTCAGCACACCAGTCAATCACTTTGTCTACTGTCACCTGTAGCTCCTGGACTATTTTCTCCCTATCTCTCCCCTGCCTATATGCAAGAATATCATCTGCAAATGTTAGTATCTTTTCAACCCATGATGCTTCTAGGTTTGCAATCTTTCTCGTATACACGTTAAAAAGCACCAGCGGGATTGCGGATCCCTGTGTCAGTCCCGGGGTTAAAATATGTGGCTCTGAGGTCCATGCACCCAGATGGAGAGCAATCCGACGATAATGTAGGACGGCCGCAATCCAGTTCACTAACCAGGGATTGACCCCCTTCTCCATCAGTGATTGCATCAGTAGTTGCTGAGGATGGGGACGGAGCGCTTATGGGAATGTCCCGAATGCTGTGATGTCGGTTCCTAGATCAATCAATCAATCAATCAATCCATCAGTGCGGTCATCAAAATATTATATAGAACTCTATTGTGCGCATTCTCGAGATCAAGCGCCGCCGCCATCGTTTCCTGTCTACTCTGGAACCCCTCATAAACGTCAAAGGCAAAAGTGGCTGCATTTGACCAGCTATCCTTTCCTGGCCTGTAGCTCCCCAGGCCTCTTGGAAGTAGCTTCCCCCTTTCCAAAAACTCTTGCAGCTTGACAGCGACTATCTTCTCTAAAACCTTCCCAAATGTATTTTGAAGGGAATGGTATATATTAACCAGATGTAGATACTTGTAGAAATAGTATCAAAGGGTGTACATTAACCATATGTAGTTACTGATATAAATAGCATCAAATGTTTATTTTAACCACACGTAATTTGTTTTTGGTTTTTTTTTAAAGAGGTAGTTTGCCGTTGCTTTCCTCTATGGCAGTGACCGTACTGCAGCTGCTGTTGATGTACTGGGCAATTTTTACGTTCAGTAGTTTGCCATTGCTTTCTGAGTAATTATTGGTATATATAGTATAAATCGGCAGATAAGAGGCGCCATAATTAACATCTCCCTCCTACTGCTGAGACAAAGGCTAGTGGAGGCATCCAGACACAAATGCAAGGGGTATACAAGGGTAATACAAGGGGAATACAATGGGAATACAAGGGGAATACAACGGAAAACCATCGCTGTATTTTGCTTCGAAATAAAATTGTTCAGGTTAACGACGTTAATTGGGATTACAGTGGATCCTCTTCGTCCAGCAGGGAGCGTCAGGTGATGCCCGATTGTCGTCAAGCAAAACACTGCAAAGTAAAAAAAAATGTTGATACATGGAATGTCAGAACACTTAGAAAGAATGGAAACATATATTATCAAAAATGAAAAATGTATTAAGGAATTAGTGAAATAAGATTTCCAGGTGAGGGGGAAAACTATTTAGACAGGTATACAATTATTTTGATGCGTTACCTTTCGGTGGGACGTTATTCAGTGTTTTCCTTTGGATTTCGTGTGATTTCCTATGGAGTTCCTGTGAATAGTGTTTTCCCGTGGATTATGTGATGTTATTTCGTGTTCTTTTATTGGAAGTTTTCAAAAGAAGCCACGGAAGGCAGGTGGTGGATGAAATTGTGAGGACAGCCGACATATATTTGTTGGTCATGGTCTCCAGTTCACGACGGCAGGCAGAGGAACTCTTCTTGAGTCAATGGCTGTGGTCTCCGACCAGTACGGTCACTGCCATAGAGGAAAGCAACGGCAAACTACCTCTTTAAAAGTGCATAGTATATCATGATTCGTTTAAAGATTGATCATCGCAAGACAAGGACAGAGACGTTAAAATTAGCAACTTGGAACGTTAGATCGTTAAACGACGACGAAAAATTAGAGAACATAAAACAAGAAATTGGATGGGAAAAAATTAATATTTTAGGAATGTGCGAAACGAGATGGATAGGATCACGCATTAAGATAGATGACGATTTCAAGATTATTTATTCTGGAGGTGAAGATCATCATAGGGGAGTGGCAATTATTTTGGACCGGAAAACATCATAATCTGTTCAAAGATATTGGGCCGTGTCGGACAGAGTTCTACTAGTTAAATTAAGTGGCAGACCTTTTAGCATAAATATTATTCAAGTATATGCACCAACAGGAGAATCCACTGAAGATAGTGTAGAAGAATTTTATAATGACATAGAGGCTGCCGTAAAGAAAAGTAAAAGTTTAGAAATAAACATCATAATAGGGGACTTCAATGCAAAAGTAGGAAATCAAGGGGATAGCTACACAGTAGGAAACTATGGTTTAGGAGAGAGAAATGAAAGAGGATACAGACTCGTGGAGTGGGCAAAAGAACAGGAAATGATTGTAGGAAACACCTGGTTCAAACAACACCCTAGAAGATTATGGACATGGAGGAGTCCTGATAGCAGGATTAGAAACCAGATTGACTACATTCTGATTAGCAGAAGATTTAGAAACGCGTTAACAGTAGCAAAAACAGTTCCCAGTGCTGATTGTTATAGTGACCACATATTACTCACAGGAACATTGAGGATAAAGTTGAAGAAAGTCAAGTATATAACAGGAAACACCTGGTTCAAACAACACCCTAGAAGATTATAGACATGGAGGAGTCCTGATAGCAGGACTAGAAACCAGATTGACTACATTCTCATTAGCAGAAGATTTAGAAACGCGCTAACAGTAGCAAAAACAGTTCCCAGTGCTGATTGTTATAGTGACCACAGATTAGTCACAGGAACATTGAGGATAAAGTTGAAGAAAGTCAAGTATATAACAGGAAACACTAAATATGATTTGTGTACATTGAGTAATGACAAGGAAATACAAAACAAATTCAACATAGAAGTACAGAACAGATTTAAAATATTGTCTGATCTAGAAATATTATTCCAGGATGTGGATGATCAATGGGAAACGTTGAAGAATTCAATCAATGTGGCTGCAGAAACAACTATTCCAAAATTAAAGGTGGGTCGTAAGAAATTGATGACTGAAGAAATTTTACACCTCATGGAAACAAGAAGACTCAACAAAAGTAATTCTGCCAAATATGAAGACATTCACAGACAAGTCAGAATATTATGTAAGGAGGCAAAAGAATCATGGCTTGGGGAAAAGTGCTTAGAAATTGAAAACCAACACAACAGTCAAAATACCAAATTAGTGCACAAAGGAATTCAGGAACTTACTAACAAAAGAACAAGTACTGTCATGGCCTGAATGACAGCCAGACAGAGTTAAAAGAGTAGGCAAGTGCACTAGAAGATGAAAGTGGAAGAAGAGCACCATATAGCACTTTGACGGAACAAGGGCGACGTCATCAAGTGCGTAGATTAACAACCAAACGGTTGTCGTGGGGCAGTTCGTGACCAGCATTGAGAGGACTCACATCTAGCGGGAACATTGGACATTGTACCTCCAGGGCACGCATGCACTCCACTCACATGAGGACACTGCACAATACATCGCAACTACTTACACGAGCAGGCATCGGACGAGGTGTCTTGGATCAGGTTTAGCTTCTGACACCCGAGTGGGATAGTGTAAATGCTTCTAGCATCGGGTAAGATAGCATGAAGGTAACCTAGACAGTTAGGACTGTAGCCGGGTCGACAGGGTGCATTGTGAGACTGATGAGGCAATGTTTGACAGGTGTGAGTGCCTGAAGGCATCAGCATCGTAGACATGTGAGTACTTCATTGATGTTTTGCCAACGGTCAATATACTGTTGATTGTCACTGCACCAGAGTTTACTTGAGTCCTTTTCGCTGTGATGGTTGTCGTGTTGTCGTCGTCTGATGTGGGCATGAACCCACACACTCAGTGTATAGCTTACTCCTAGATCATACAACGAGCAAGAGCGCAGTTGAGCTGATCTGATGGCCGCGCCCCTGTGACCTAGCGCTGCTAGCGATCAGCCCTGTGACATGGGTGCTTTCGTCCGTGAGAAGTGAACCGGAATTTTGTCAAGTTGATCGGTTGTCATTGAGTCAAGGGTGAAGGACATTACAACAGCTACATTCACACAGCAAACACTTGGAGGATACGATTAACATACAGATACATAGTCAACATACAGGTCTTTGTTTGTGAGGATCATGCCGGTCTAAGTTGCTGGTGACCATATGGCGCATCCTCAGTCGTTCATTTGTATCGTCATTTTGTCAATCGTCAACCGTTAGAGGTTAACACCAATCATGGGCATTGGGAAGTAGTTTTTCACGTTGGAGAGAGCATCGGTACCAGCTTCAATCATCTGTAAATTGTACACTCAGTGTTAGGAGTGTAATTTTATCGTTGCATATATATAGTTACAGTATCGCTCCAATCGTTGCCCACCCAGAGAACTCTCGGTTCTCATCGTGTTATCCAGATCACAGGAGTGTGATTTCAGATTGCCTCGTCTGTTTGGGAAGCTGCCGTTTCGTTTTGATACAGACCTAGCTCTACTTGGGACTATTGGCGATGAGTGAGTGCTGATTTCTTCGGAAGATTCTCAGAGCCTGTTATTGGTCAACGACAGATCGATAAGAAGATTGTTGGACAACGACAGATTGTTACAGAGGAATATTGGTCAACGACAGATCGATAAGAAGGATTGTTGGACAACGACAGATTGTTACAGAGGAATATTGGTCAACGACAGATCGATAAGAAGGATTATTGGACAATGACAGATCGTTACAGAGGAATATTGGTCAACGACAGATCGATAAGAAAGATTGTTGGACAACGACAGATCGTTACAGAGGAATATTGGACAACGACAGTTATATACGAATTTTTATTGGTCAACGCTGGAATCCTCAAGATGTCAGAAGTATGAAGGCGGAGAATCGTTTCTGACATTTGTCGAGTTTGAGGAGGATTTTGCTGGTCTACAAGTCATGTTGGATACGAGCAGGATTGTCTGACATTGCAGTCTAATACGTTGAGTGGAGGAATCACCGTGTTTTATGAGCTAAGTAAACGTTTGTGGTCTTTCATTTAGTTAAGTGGCAGTCATTAATATTGTAATATTACACACATTTTATTCTTTTCTAATTCACTCATGTCTTCCATTACGTCATAAGCGCGGTACATAATTTGGTGTGATATTGCGCTAGACTTTCTTAATTTTGTGTGCGCATTATTTTAGATGTTATCAGAAGAATGTTTTCTATTCTTAGTTTGACGTAGTTAAAGAACGTTGACTCTGCTTATATTTTCTTTGCTGAATTACTTTTCTTAATTATTATAACAATATTATCTTTTTATTTATTGCTTTGGAATTATTACAACTAGTCTTTGCTATTTTTTTTAAATTGTGGTTTCATTATTTAATTTATTATGTATAGGCTTTATTATTTTTAAGCTAATATCTTTCTGCTTTGCTAAATTCTTTGGTGGTTGGTATTTCCAGGGTCTATATAAGTCATAATAGTTTGGTGTGCGGAATTCTATTTATCTATTTATTGATTTAAAAATTGTTAACTCTGTTTAGTTTGTCTATATGTAGTGCATATCTTATTTTCTATAAATAGTTCTGCAAACTTTGTGTTATTTATTTTCTAGTAGACAATTTCTGGCGTGTAAGCAAACTAATTTTTGCTGCGTTCTTTGACTTTGTCGGCGTGAACTTTCATTTTGAGAGTTACAGGACTTTCGTGCGAAATTTCTGTCTATATTTCTGATCTACAAGTATGATAGAATAATACTGTGTCATTGTTGTGTCTAATATTTATAAGCCTGTATATTTTTGGTACTGAACTTCTTTCTACAGTTCCCACAGGTGACTAGATTGAATAGTAGGTGGAACATAGCAACTTGTCGTCTTTACAGGACTTTATTGCAATTGAAAAAAAAAAAAAAGAAGTGGTTCTGATTGTCGCACAGTTAAAATCACAAATACTAAATTTCCTTTACATTTCTTGTCTACAATTATTAGATGATATGGGTTAGACGTAGAAAATATCTTCTTGTCAGCACTTCATCAAGATTGGTATGGATGCAGGATGGATAACATCAGAAGGAATGGCCTGAGCCAAAATAATTTTGATACATAAACATGTGTAGGGGCCTACTGTTGATACATAAACATGTGTAGGGGCTACTGTTGATACATAAACATGTGAAGGGCCGAACTGTTCAGAAGGTTTTACACTAGAATTGGTCGGGATTTGTCCAGTAGAAAATTGTTGATACATAAACATGTGAAGGGCCGAACTGTTCAGAAGGTTTCACACTAGAATTGGTTGAGATTTGTCCAGTAGAAAATTAACAGCTGGGGTAAACATCTGGAAAATCGCAAAATGATATATGGATTATAACGTGTGGCGACGAAGTCGCTGAACATAATATGTTCTTATCGTGTTTGGCCGCCTTCTGGCATATGACATGGGTAATTGTTATGTGGCAGAGGTCTTCCTATGCGAATTGTTGAACATATGATAGAAAAGACAACTAATCGCTGTTGTGGGTATGGGTTATTGACACATAACAGGGTTTTGTTGTAGGTAGGTGTGGTTATTAATAGTAGTTAAAACTGATAACAGCATGGAGATCATGCAACAGTGGAACTCTATTGTTGGCGTGTGTATGGGTTAATGACACACGACTACAGTATTGATACAGTGAAGCATGGTTTCAATGAATTTCGTTTATATTTTCTACTGAATGAATTTTGCTAACCTTGCGTAAAACATGTAACGATGTTGTGGTCGTATTGTCATCATGAATATTTTTATAAGATTTTATGTAGTCTACTGTGGTCATTGTCTTGTTCATATTCATGATCATAAATTTTTTTTTTAGATGTGTATAAATGAGTATCTTTATCCAGAACCTATGCCCAAATAGACTTGTTAATAGCGGGCATGGCTAAATTTACATAGTTTTCTAAATCATATCTGCCAATGCTAAATAAATAATATCAGATACCAGATACCAATGGCAGAAGATTCAATACACATCACCACATTCGCAACACCACTAGGAGTATATACATTCCGTTATCTTCCTGTTGGTCTTCAGAATTCTCATTCATCATTTATCCGTGTGATGTGTTCACTACTCAGAGATATTACTGACATCGCGTCTTACATTGGTGTCCATACTATGGAGATAGTACATCATGCGAATATTCTAAGACAGGTTTTTTTCTCGCATTCGAATGTTTGGTCTTATGGTGAAGCCGAGCAAAACTGAAATTGCATTTCAGGAAATACAATTTTTGGGACATAGAAATTCCAAAGGTTTTCTCTATATGGATATTAACATTGTTACTAATATTCTCAAAATAAGTACACCGAAAACTTAAAAAGAGGTCAGAACGACTCTTGGTTTTAATAACTAGTATCAGAAGTTTATAAAGAATTCTGCTGAAATGACTGATAAACTGTCCGAATTACTTAAAAAGGAGTATCCAAATAAAAGTAAATGGTCGGAGGAACATGAGAAAATTCTTCAAGAAATAAAATATTTGTTTAGTTCTACGCTAATTCTTAGAAGTTATGAATGTCTAAAATTTAGTCGTTCATACTGATGCTGGTTCGCATACTATCCCATATTTCGGGAAGTAAAAATAATTTAGCAGATTTATTAAGTAGATTATAAACATATTGGATGAATAAAATATAATTTTAATTTTTGGTATTGGGGTAAATAAGTTAAATGGGAATATTATAATGTCTAAATATAATGTTACTTTATTATGACTGTAACTTACTTGTGAAACACCACATGTATGAAAACAGTTGTTTAAATATAAATAAGTCACTTGTTGTTATTAATATTGCAGATGGCAAGATAAACAAGTAAGCCAGTGCGTGATCACATGGTTGTACGAGATGTGACAGTGCTACATACAGGTTATAGTCGTGATCGTACAGCACACAAGTCTTCGCGTTGTTAGAAAGATACTTTATTATCTGAATCGTGCTATCTCTGCACACATGATGGAGACTCTCTTCTTGATGTTGACATTCTCCCTTGCTGGCCCCAAGTGACGTGTGTGTTTTCCTAGATACCCTTCTTCATTCGTGCACACACGTTCACTATGGTTTTCCCCCTAGTCAAGGAATGCGCAGCATTCCTTAACTCTTTACTCCTAACCTCATTCCCTCACTGTTACAATGCCTCCCCTTCTTCAAAGAGAATTTTTCCTTGAAAAAATCTCAACCCCAACTTTTAATTAGTTAACTTTACCTCCCTATACTACAATAACAACAATTCCCTATATTTCCTAAATCAATTCTCCTATCTCCTCATAGCCAATTGCTAACCAGAGACCATAATATCGAAACTCTCTACAAACTCGTTATAAAGTTCTCTAGAAAACTTTCTACAAAACTCTCCATAAAATTCCCCACAATACAAAAGTCTCCATAAGC